>OVBE01004233.1:0-20095 GCA_900406425.1 Iberis pinnata | reverse complement strand
ACAGCTGGAAGAATGTGTTTCATCTGAAGTTGCTGCTTATAAAACTCTTCTCCAGCTAGCCATTCTTTAACTTTTTCATCAACAGGAAGATTCATTATCCAGTTTGATATGCTATATTGCGAAGACTTCTCTGTACCATTCTCCTTCCAATACTTGTGCATTTGCTCATTTATCTTCAGCATAGCCTCGTGAAAATGAAACCGTTGTCTATGTCTGATGATCCCATCAGTGGCACCATAAAACATATCCATAAGCATAGTCTTTCCTGCACAAAGGTGTCAACTAACTAACCTTATTAGCTACGTGGTCGATAACTAACTGATATGAATGAAACAGTAAGATCATTAACATACCACATCCTACATTTCCATAGATATATAATCCTTTAGGAGCTAGAGGTATAGCAGGACGAGAACCAACAATCGAATCCAATTTTCTCTCTCGGTTAAGGTATGATACCCATTTACCAACTCCAGGTTCTACATTCATCTGTCTTCGCCTAAACACAACAAAACCATTTAAAGGAGAAACAAACACAAAATTTCAAATCCCATTGACATAAAACCTCACCCTAATACCCATCTTCCTAAAAGCTTTTGACCTTGTTTATTTATAGAAGACCACATTCCATCATCTTCCTTCTTCTCAGCTTCTTCCACCATTAGTCTTCGACGTTCTTCCTCTCTCTTCTTCTCCCATTCTGCCAATCTCACCTTAAAAACCAAATGCATACTCATAAATTGCAAAACCAAACTCCCAAAATCCTAAGGAGAGAGCTTGAGACTAATGTTTACATGATAATCTTCCATTTCCTTCTCAAAATGTTCAAATCTTCCAAACAAATTCTCGAATGCTGATACGACTTTCTCTTGGTATGGATCATGTTGCAGTCTCCCTTGTTCAACTAACTTACTATAACTCTTCAACGGACCTGATAAGGAATGACATTAATCTACTCAATACCTAGAGATTACAGAAATTAACTACGATTCAAATCATAAGAGAAAGATTTCGAAAATTGGAATGAGATTAGTACCTGTTAGTATTGGAGGATCAGAAGTGGAATAGGAACGAGCAATGAAGTGTAATTCATGGGAAAGTCTTCTTCTTGAAGAAAACCCAGAACGTAGAATAGTAGAGATCTGAGAAATCTTTGGCATGATTTTGCTCCGATTCCGATTTGTGGTTTCGCTCTCTGTGAAAGTTAGCTACTGTTCCGGGAAAACGGAGAAGGAGAAACATAATGTTATATATAGGTATCGACGTGGTGGTGTTTGAGAGGGACACGTGGTTGAATAGGAACCGTTAGTTGTATTGCTGATTTGGTTTATTAATGACCGTGGAGATTTGTTGAGTAAACAATAGACTGATGCCAAATCTGCCAAAACTTTCATTTCGGTTCGGTCCGTGACATCTATCTTGTACTTTTGGTTTGGTATCGGCGAAATCGAAAATTGAATTTAAAAAACCGATTCGGTTTGGTTCGGTTGTCCAAACAGTTATCCATAAACCAAACAAAAATAATAATTAAAAATTAAAACACAAATTTCAACTCAACTCATAGGTCCAGTTTTCTTCTTTTCTGTCACTTATAGGTCCAATTTTTTTCTTTTTCTTTTTTGACAAGATACAAAACGGTCTAACTTATAGGTCCAATAAAATCTGATATTTTGTTACAAAATTGATTTTATCACCTTATCCTTATAAAGTCTAGATCCAATATTTTCAGCAAAATTTTAATTCAATAACTATTTTCTTTTTTGTTTTACTCCTAACTAATATATTATCTTACATGATATTAATAATTTTGATTATTAATAAGATACAAAAATAAAAATGAAATTTTTTGTTAAAATATGCATTTATAACGAAACATATACAATAATTGTTGTTACCCACTTAGAGAAGATTCACAAGGGAAGAAAAAAAAAAACAACTCACATGGAGATTGTACAATAGAGTTTCAAAAGCTTCATAAAAACCTCCAAAACCAAATTTGTACAATCCATAACTTAAACGTAGACAAACAACAACAATGATAATTATTCATACCTATGAAATTACATTCTTGAATCAATATCAAATCTCAATCTTGAGACTTCCCAACAACTTCACTTTCCCTCAATTCCAAAAGCTTACCACCTTCTTCATCACCACCATTTTCTTGAACTTTCTTCTGTGAATCTTTAGCTTTCAAAGCTTGTAACTTACAATGATTATAATACCCAACACCCAAAAAAGCAACCCCATAACCAAAAAGATTCAAACCAGTAACCGTATCTTTAATCACAGACCAAGAAAAACCAATCAAAAGCCAATCTTTAACAACACCAGCAACATTCATAGTCAAAGCTGATGTTTTTCCAACAAGAAGAAACACAGCAAGATTCAAAGCAAATGCACAAACCGAATTAGTACCAAACACAAAGAAATCCAATTGAAAACTCGAAGTTTCTTTAAGAATCGGAAACTCAACAAAGATCCAAGGAACAAAGAGGAAAGCCAAACAACAAGGAGCTATGTAATAAAGAGAAGTGATTGGATTAAGATTGATTCCTTTAGAAGTAAGTAAAATCTGAATCAAAACCAATCTTGTAGCTTCAAAACAAACAGCTCCAAGTTGTAATAAAACACCAAAAAGATCAAATTTTGCTTCACCATAAGCAGCAATAGCTACACCAAAAGAGATTGAAACCATATTTGTCATAATCTGAGATTTAAAAGTTTCTTTCTTTAACAAAACTCCGATTGAGTAAACAGCAACTGGCATTAAAGCTTTAAGCATTTGAATGAAAGAGACAGAGAGATAAATGTAAGCTGAGTTTGATAACCAAAGAGAGATTGAGTATAAAGCACCGATTGGTACAACAGATCTGAGATAAGTTTCACGAGAGATTGAAACAGGTTCAACGATTTTGAAGAATTTGATGAGGATTATAGCTAAAGAAGAGCAAAAAGCCATGTGAATCATAGTTAGGGTTATTGGGTATGGCCAATTATACATCTTTTTGTCGAGAATGTATTTGTTGAAGATGATTACTGTGAAGCTGAGGAAGATCCAGATTGATACATAGGTGTATGAAAGTATGATTTTTTTTATCACTCCTTCGCTTAAAGCACCACCTTTACCCATTTTTGGGTGGGTTTTTTCACCGGAGAAGATGGTGTTTGTGATGGTGAAAAACAGAGTATCTCTCTTTGTCTCTATGTCAATGTGTGGGCTCGAGGAAGAGAGACTTTTGTAGGGGAAAAAGCTGAGGTGGCTAGGGGTGTTATTGAATTTATGTTTTTGTTGTATTTCAATACAATTGTATTTTAAAGTATTTTTATTAATTTTGTTGAATTTTTTATTATGTATGATGTATTTGAGTGTATTTTAAAAGATTTGTTTTTAATGTATTTTGATTAATTTGTATATATTTACAAATCATCTTATATATATAACTAGAAATAAAAATATATATGGTATTTGAATTTATATAAAAATATCAAAGAAAATTTATCAATGTTGTACTATTATCATTACTACAAAGTAAGATAATAATTTGTGTGCAATGAGAAATACACTGCTTATGCTCAAATTCACATATTACAAAAAAACATGAGAAATATACATACTCTTAATAAACAAATATTGTCATCGTCTCATCGATTTAATCAAGTAAGAAAAATAACCTAATCAAATAAAGATTGATTGACTTTTTGATTCATTGCTTCAACTTCTTTGGTTTCATAGTGTTAGGTGTCGATCAATTGATGAGACGATATAAAAAGATAGAAATAAATTATTGGAGGATGAATTTGGACGTTTGGTGTGCACTTTTTCTTTAAAAATTTTTATTGTATGGATTTTATAAAAAAAATTATTTTACCAAATATGTTGAAATCCGAGCAAACAGAGAGGTATTTGTTTCCTCACATTTTACATGGCAAAACACTTTAAAATCCAACCAAATCCAAATCTTTTAAAATCAAGGAGTAAATTGAATAACACTTGTTTTTAATGTATTTAGAAATACATCACACAAATACACAATCCAATAACAATGGATTTTATTGTATTTCTACCAAATACATAATTAAATAACACTAGATTTTTCTTGGATTTTAAAGTACATTCAATTCCATTAAAAAAACACAATTGAATAACCCCACCTTAGAGTTTTTGATGATTTCGGCCTTGGTGAAGTGAGATATTAGTTTTTTTTTTTTATCAACATCCATTACAAAGAAAATTTCATAAACGAGATATTAGTCTATGGTTCTTAAAATATTAAATCCTCAAAACTTATAATTTTATACTTCCTCAGTTCCAAAATATATGATGTTTTGGTTAAAAGCGCGCATATTAAGAAATTCTATTTTTTCATTTAAATTATTTTATACATTATACATTAAAAACGCTTAACCAATCAATGAAAAGCTAACATTTTATTATTAGATGTGAACTATTTAATATCTTTAAAATCTGCATAGAAATACGAAAACATCTTATATTTTGGAACATAAATAATTCTATAAAATATCATATATTTTGGAACAAAGGGAATATATATATATATTAACAAACAAAATTTTCACTCAAATAATAAATATATGAAATGTTACTAGTTCCCATTTTTTTAATTTGTTTCCGCTTTTATAAATATAGCCATATTTGTGCTTACCTTTGTAGATTTCCGGCATTTGCCTAAAGCCACTAAACCAGAAGGAAAAAAAATTATAGGCCACAATTATATCATTTTACTAATTTTATATGTTTAAACATGTTTTGTTTTTGGCGTTTGATCAATCCTATGTTACTAATCTGCTTTGGAGTTTTTGTTGTAGATTGTAATTTTTCTTTTTTGTTTGTTTATTTATTTATTTTAATTAACTAAAATAATTTTTATTTTTTTTATCCCAGGCCTTTCATTTTTTTGACACACTCAATATAGTAGTTCATAGTTAGTTTCCATACCAAGATTTATATACATCTTTTGGAGACTGTGGAAATGGCGAAACTCATTGCTATTTGAGACTAGACAATGGGGTATCCCTAATGTCATCAACAAAGCCATAACTTATGCTCTTTATTTTGCACAAGCCACATCTTCGGAAGCACTTCCTCCTCACCACACCTCTCTGCATCCCAGTACTACACGGTGGTATTCAGACCAACTTTGTCTATTCACATATGCTTCGTGGATCCCAGAATCAGAACCAATTGGAATAGGTTGGATCATTGTGCAGAGGGATAACATCATAATGCAAGGATCTTCTTCTTTATCACCTGTTCCAACCCCATTTGATGCTGAAGCAGCTGCTCTGCAAGAAGCCTTGATTCATGTAGGCATACTACATTATTCAAGTTTCAGAGTTTTTGGTGATTGCCAGAATTTGATGCAGCAACTTAACAATGCTGTTTCAAATTCAACTTCTACAATACCAGGAAGCATCTGGCAACATTCTAGTACACGATTAATTAGGGATATTTTGTTGCTATGCATTCGGTTAAATGTCTTTAGTTTTGGTTATGTGCATAGAGATCAAAACTCTGTTTCAGATTCCTTAGCTGTCTCTGTACGACATAATAACTCACATCTATGTATTAAACTCCTTTCTTAACTTCTATAATATAAGTTCTGCTGACAAAAAAAGAAGTTAGTTTCTATACCAAATAAACTAAAAGTTAGATTTACATACACAAACTTTGAAAACTTTTGCTTAATTTTCAAACACAATTTAATCTAAATTGATTAAGATGGCAGAAATAATCAAAAGTAAATATTTTAGTTTATTTTTGTAATTATAATTTGTAGTAACTGTGTATTGTATTGATCGTGATTAATAGAATTGAATGCGTATAGAATATTTCAACATAATTTTTAGAAATTTAGATGCATTAGCAATTGGTTAGTTTGGGTGTCCATCCAAGACAATATATTAGGATATTCTCATATCCTGTAACTTAGGCAACTTCCCTTACTTGTACAAATCGTAATATTTACATTCATGTTTGTGATTCTCTAGTCTTTGTATATAACTCAGTTTAATTCTTAATGGAAATAGACATAAACTTTTATTTATCTTTCTCTTTATGGTATCAGAGCCTGAATTCTCTATTTTTCTTTGATTTTGCTCCGTCATGGATACAGTGACTCCGACGGTGACTGAAGTGCGAAGAACTATTTCGCTTTATGATTTAACAGCTGCTTGTAATTCAGGTGCGGTTATCTCTCATCCTCTTTTGAATGAAACGAATTATGAAGAATGGGCTTGTGGAATCAAAACCGCTCTTACTTCTCGAAAGAAATTTGGGTTTCTTAATAGTTCTATTACACGCCCAACTGATGGATCTTCTGATTTAGAAGATTGGATAACAATACAAGCTCTGCTTGTTTCTTGGATCAAGATGATGATTGATTCCAGCCTTCGTTCCACTATCTCTCATCGAGATGTCGCGAAAGATCTCTGGGATCATCTGAAAAACGATTTTCGGTAACAAATGGACCACAGATTCAACAATTGAAGTCGGAAATTGCTAATTGCAAGCAATATGGATTGTCCATTGAAATTTATTTTGGAAAATTAAACAGGGTTTGAGACAATATGGCAGTGTGCAAGCCTTCTCGTCTCTGTAAGTGTGGTCTTTGCACTTGTGATTTGGCTACTTCTCACGACAAAGATCGTGATGAAGAGAAATCCCATGATTTTCTCTGTGGTTTGGATGACACTTATCACACGGTAAGGTCATCTCTTGTTTCATGTAATCCTCTGCCTTCTCTTGAAGAAATATATAATATTGTGTGCCAAGAGGAAGACTTGAAGCATAATTCTCGTTCCTCTGATATTATGCCCAACATTACTGCTTACGCAGTACATAACCATGGTAAAATTCAAGCTTCTCGTTCTGATGATGTTTTGAAATCCCGAGTCTGTAAACATTGACACCGCCACCGGGATTTCGACCTTCTAATCCGAATCTAGTTTTTCGTCTACAAAAGTCCATCTATGGACTCAAACAAGCACTTCGATGTTGGTTTGAGAAACTTACAGCTGCCTTACGAGAGTATGGATTTATTCAATCACTCTCTGACTACTCTTTATTCACATTATGTTATGGTGATATCACGATCAATATTCTGATCTACGTTGACGACATGATCGTGACTAATAATTCTTCAACAACACTGACCTCATTTAAGAGTTACTTGTCTCAGCGTTTCCACATGAAGGATTCGGGCCCATTGAAATATTTTCTCGGTATTGAGGTACCCCGAAGCTCCAAAGGATTCTACATCAGCCAAAGAAAGTATACACTCAAAATTTTGACTGAAACAGGAATGCTTGATGCAAGACTAGCCTCGTTTCCACTTGAGCAGAATCACCGGCTTGCATTATCTGATTCATCTTTTTTATAGGATCCGGAAGTATATCGACGTTTGATAGGACGCCTGATTTACTTGGTTGACACCAGACCGGACCTAGCTTACTCTGTTCACATCTTAGCTCTGCGACAACCAAGGGAGGATCATTGGAGTGTTACATTGCGTATTGTACGTTATTTGAAGACCAATCCGGGTCAGGGTATTCTTTTATCTGCAAATTTAAATTTTCAGATTTCAGGTTGGTGTGATTCCAACTGGGCAAGTTGTCCACTTACTAGACGTTCTGTCTCGGGATATGTTGTTCAGCTCGGCCATTCCACGGATTTCTTGGAAGACCAAGAAACAAGATACAATTAGTCTTTCATCAGCAGAGGATGAATATCGGGCTATGGCATATCTTACTAAACATCTTCTCTGGCTTAAGAGATTGTTACTCTCACTTGGGATCTCTCATGATCCACCGATGACTATTGTGACAGTAAATCTGCCATTCACATCACCACAAACCTGGTATTCCATGAACGCACAAAGCATATCAAGAATGACTGCCACTTTGTTAGAAACGAGATACAATCATGTACACTTCAACCGATTCATGTTGATACTAAGACTCAGCTGTCCGACATCTTTACGAAACCTTTGGGGAGAAAAGCATTTCAAGTGTTCAGCAACAAACTGGGTGTTCAAGACTTGCACGCTCCAGTTTGGGGGGGGGGTATTAGGATATTCTCACATCCTGTAACTTCGGCAACTTCCTTTACTTGTACAAATCATAATATTTACATTCATGTTTGTGATTCTCTAGTCTTTGTATATAACTCAGTTTAATTCTTAATGGAAATAGACAAAAACTTTCATTTATATTTTTCTACACAATAAATTTGGAAAAATAGATATATAGTGAAGGGAAAAAATATTCAACCCAAGTCATTTTTTATGTATTAGTTTCTTTTTAAGTGTCTATGAACTTTGTTTTACCGCTGTTGTTTTCAAAATGTGGGTAAAAAATTAGAGATGTTGTTCCTGTTTTTTTAGTTGTAGATAAAACCGCTTTTAAATTTATTTATTAAGATAATTCAACGAATTTAATTCCCGTTGATTAACCATAATTTTTCAACTTCTTATAGTCTTTCAAAATATTTTGGGATTTTTTCATAGTTTATTTAGTATTTACTGCCAATCCATTGCCATTTTGTAATCCCTTTGATGATGTTGTTGAGCTTTGCTTTGTTTTTTTCACTATATTTTATTTGTGTTTTTGTCTGCTATATCTTTTGTTTACTTTTCGAGAAAAAAATGTAGATTTCGTCTATAAATTTATAGGAAAAAATTAGCTAAAAGATTTTTTTCCTATGTTTGTAGAATTAAATCTTTATTACACAAATTTGTAAAACTAAACTTTTATCAAAATTTAAGTCTCTTTTACCCTTAATAATTTTTTTTTAACTATATTTTTTCAAAAAATTCGTTTTTTAGATGGAATGACCGTTTTGGACTGGAACGGTCATTCCAAAATGTTAGAGGAACTTCCTGAGACATTTTGGAACGACCGTTCCAGGCCAGAATGGCCGTTCCAAAATGTTCCAGGAACTTCCTGAGATATTTTAGAAAGACCGTTCCAGGCCAAAAAGGTCGTTCCAGACCATATTGGTTGTTCTATGTTTTTTATAAATATTTTTAAAGTTTCCGGTTTTGATTAGAATTGTAGGTGAATTACGTTATAGTTTTGAGTTAAATAATGATGTCATTTGGCTTGGGCCCTTTCTCTGATCCTTCATAATTTTTCATAATAATATGGCTAATTGTTTTGGCTGAAGCCGTCTAGAGAATTTGCTTTTCTTTGAAGGAGCACATGTATGTTCAACAACATACTTATTGATTCAAAAATATGATGATGCAGCTAGACACTCTGCACGAATTCTCTAATTGTAAAACTGATCTTTGCACCGTACACACCAAAAACAAGTACACGATTTTGCAAATCTATAATCAAAGTTATACTTCATAGCGCATATTTCCATTGTCTTTATCAAGTATTCCTTGTTTTTGAAAAGTTGATCCTTTTTTACACAATCAATCACTCCAATCTTTTGATTTTCACAAAAAATAAATTCGGACATCAACTGATTATCACCATCAACTTCAACATTAGGAGGATATCTTCATATCATCATTCAATCTAGAGTTACATACATCTTCTCTTGGTAACTGAGGCTTATTGTCAGCATCTTCTTCATCAACTGAATCTTCTGGCGGTTTATTCAAATCCAATTCCATCTTGCTCTTTTGATCATCACCACTACGTTTAAATGTCACACATAAACGCATCGCATTCTCCTTTTTGAAAAATTCAAACAAATGTTTAACTTGACGATCATTTGTGACAATTACTGGTGGAGATTCTAAGTGATCAACCAACCCAAAAGGGGAGTAAATGATTTCTAAATCGGTCGTACCCAAATCCATATTGAAGTCTTCTACAACCATTTTCTTCATCTCCTGCAAAGTAGAATTAGATCAAAAACTAATCATTCTACCACATTTCTCTTTATCAATGATGAATCTCCAACAATTATTGTCAAACAATCTCCATATACCACACATCACATATATGTATATCATATTTTCCTACCAAATAATAATCAATATTAGTTTTTAAAAGATATTTTCACATTCTACATATATACTAGAATTCCATAATACTTTTCAAAGTAACGTAGAAAATTTATTCCAAAATTATGTATTTTAAACGTGCATATTATAGAATTCCTATTCAATACTATGTATTTTTGGATTCTAGAAAATATATTTTAGAATAAGTGGATACAATAGAAAATCTAGTCCAGAACACGTCATATTCTAGAATATTTTTTCTAGAAAAGTTCATATTCTAGAATAGATTTTCTAGAACAAGTCATATTATAGAATTCTAGAATAGATTTTTCAGAACACGTCGTACTTTGGAATAGATTTTTCAAAACACGTCGTATTTTGGAATAGGATTTCCAGAAGACATCATATTCTAGAATAAATTTTCAAGAAGACTTCATCTTCCTAAAATCAAAAATCGATTAACTCAAACATCAATTTTGTTTTTTCTATTAAAATCACTAGAATCTAAGAAATCATCTAAACAACTACAATAAGAAAAAAATAACACTCCACAATATCGTTTATGTGATAGGTAAACAAGTAAGAGGTAGATTATGTGATAAGAAACTAAACAATGTCACCTTTAAATATCAAAACATTAAGAAAATAGATAAACATAATGAATATGCACATATATGAACTTACCCTATATGTCAACTTTGATCACTACTTGATGTTTTTCTTTGTGGATTCTGATAAAAAAATTCATATGAATATATGTTTAGAGAAACTTAGATATGGGAGGAGATGAAAAAAAAACACAGAGAAAAGAAAATAAACGTTGAATTTTTGTAGAGAATTAAGTATAATTATTAGAAAATATTTTATAAGAGATATTTTAGGAATATAAATAGATATGGATAAAGACAATGGCATATTAGGCATAAATTGTCTTTTAAAAAAGAAAAAGTTAATTCCACGGAGCATAGAAAAAAAACCATTTTAGCTAATTTTTTTTTTTATAATATTGTCGGTTTTGTAATTAACTCATAATTCACTTTCTTATAAATATAATAAAAAAATAGTGTTGCAGTTTTAGAATTATCTTAATATTGAGATACGTGTGTCTTTTTATACCCCAAAACTAAAATATTTTTAAAAACCAACAACACCATTTTTTTTGTTGTCGCGAACAACACAATTATAATATAAAAAGTAAGTGATGAGGCTTAAAGTTACTCAATTATTGATATAGTTTGATTAAATGGTTATTTTGTTTATCCTTTGCAAAAAAGTAATTTGACTTTTGCCGCACTTTAGCCAGCGTCGCTAGTTTTTAGGGTTGTCGGAAACCTATCTTTCATTTTTCAACCACACTGTGGACTATTCGCATATACTATCTTTTTCTTTTTTTCCAGAAATCAAGCTGAGGTGGACGATGGTGTCAGCGTTGTCTCGGGAACCGCAACCGAGTTGCCTGAGGGACAGTTTCGGCGAGATTCGCGACACGCGGTGACAGTTGAATCTGTTTTGGTTTTCAAAAAATTTCTAGGGTCTTTTGCAAATTTTGGGTTTGGTCCGGGCCAAGTTTGGGATTTATAAGGCTCACCGAAAACTAGTTTTGGGTTTATTACTATTATATGTAATGGGTTGTATTTGGATTTAATAAAACTAAAATCTTTATAAAAAAAAATTACTTTTTCTCAAAACTCGATAAACACTTAAATAATGATTGGTGAAGAGTTGTTGAGTTAAAAGAAGCAATTACCAATCCATAAAGCCATTCTTTAGGCTGATTCAACGAAAACTTGTGACGAAGAAATAAGAAGTACTTTACAAAAAAAGAAAAAAAGATGTAAATAAAAAGTCAACGTTATGAACCTCACTCTCTCTCACGTCCCTCTTACGTTGCATTGGGTGCTGCCTTCGTGGTTGTTTTGGTGTGTCAACTTAAGGGTCGACACGTAGCTTGCTGTCTCTCTCTATCGGCTCAAAGATACGGAATATAGGAATTCTATTAAATAGTTTTTTTTTTCGTCTATTATAAGGCTCAATTTCATATAGGTATATATTAGGAGAAGTAATTATATTTTATGTGATTTTGTGCTTTTGGTATATTTAGAGAGAAAATTTCTATCTTCATTATACTCTTATTTTTTTATATAATTACATTTTACCATATTCTTTCACATGATATATGTCGCATGTTGACATTTGCTCTTTTTTTCACCTCCAATATTTAAAAACCAATTACTTGATAATATATATATATATATATATATATATAAACTAGAAATTATACAAAAATTCGTGACTTTTTTATACTCTATAAATAGATTTTTTTTAATTTGGACATAAGAAAAAAAATTTCATGACGTATGTTACACGACACTTTGTGTACATGATGCTATTTACATAATGATTATTCAGTCTGTGTACAATACCGTGTATCATTCAGCATGTATATAACGTCATGTACATGATGCTTGTGTGTACAACCTCGCGTATCATGTAGCATACGTACACAATGTTATGTACACAAGCATCGTATACACATAATTGTGTATGTAATGGTACATGTTGCATGATCGCGACGTTGTACATAGACTGCATCATCATTGTGTACATCTAATAATTATACGTCCATTGTACACGACATTTATATAGACTGCATTATCATTGTGTATGACTGCATTATTATTGTGTACATCCAATTATTAACATGATGTATACAAGCATCGTGTACACATCCATTGTGTACGCGACGCTATATACATGTTTCATTATACACGAAGTTGTACATAAACTGCATCATTATTGTGTACTTTGAAAAATTAACGTCACGTACACAAAGCGTTGTGTACATAAAATGTTGTGTACACAAAGCATCGTGTACACAAAGTGTCTTGTACATAGACGTCATGAAACTTGTGTTTTGTTTTGTGTCCAAATACAAAATAAATAAATGTCTGTTTATAGAGTATAAAAAAAATTTGGTATAATTTTTATTTTTATTTAAAAAAAAAAAAAATATATATATATATATATATATATATATTATCAACTAAATAATTTTAAAGATTGAGGATGAAAAATAAAAACATCACATCAATACCACTTTTTTTTCTCTCTCGCCCTTTCAAGGGCAAAATGGTATTTGCTCAAAGTGAAAGTGCACTGGAGTGAAAAAATAGCACAAAGTCCACTAAAAAGAAAATACTTTAGGAGAAAGTGCACTAGAATGAAGTTTATCCTTATATTAAAACCAAAGAAGAATACAAAAATTAATACAAAGACGGCTACTGCAATAACAATTCTGCAAACAAAATCAGCAGATCATAGAAAGATCTTCAGAGCCAAAAAACACAATCTAAAACAAACGGTAACAGAGCCAAAGGGAAACCAACTAATACTGAAATGAGAGGACGACTAAAAGACCAAAGGAAAAGCAAAAGAAAGGAACTCGACAACTCTTAAACTACAAGAGGTTAGGCCATATGTTGGAGACACTTCAAAATCAACCAACTGCTCGAGAGTTCTCCTGATGAACCCATATACTACCTCACAATGAACCCGAGCAACTCCATCGGAAACTGAAGGAATAGAGAAACAATGTCTTGAACCTTACTCTGAACCGATTACGACGAAGACGATGAGATTCGTCGAAAAACGCCAAAAGAGAGATGCTGTCGATAGATAAGATCTCGGTCGGATCTATAACATAGGAAAAAATAGCGACTCGCTTTCTAACGGAAGACACTGCAACAAAGATGATGAAGCGAAAGACCGAAACCAGTGCAAAACAAACTACAACAACATCTAACAAAACAGAAATAAGAACCACGCAAAACACCCAACCCATATCAAAGCCACCCAAACAACCAGCAAGAGCAGGGAACCTCAATAACCCAGAACAAAAAAAAAAAACACATCCATAACTGTGAGAAAAAAACAGGAAAAACAATAGTAAGCCAAACAGAGCTAGATTACCAATAATCCATTCCAGCCCAAACGCAACAACATAGACCTTACCAGAACAGTGCAAGACGACACTCTTGAGATTCATATCTGGACTTGGTCAAAAGAGAAACCGGCAACAATCAACAACGCAAAACAAAAATCTGAACCACCACCAACCCGAATAAGAACTTGCTCATCGGAGGGAGACATGAGGAGGAAGGAGGAAGCACGACGCTGGATGGGTTAGGAACCACCACTAAAGCTCGTCGTCGAAAGAGAATCCGTTCACAGCTAAATGCACCGTTGGCCAACTTGACCTGGCGAGTCCTACACCGGCGGCGCAGGCTTCAGAGACACCTAGCCAACACTTGGAACCTCTTGTCTGAGAGAAACACAAACCAAAACCCTAACCTCATGAAACGCTGAACAAAAGTTGATATACACCAAACAGAAAGAGAGGGGGCCGACGATGGCCCTAAAGGAGCTGCCGACCTCTAGCGCCATCGCCGGACCCAAACAAAAACAAGGTTGACGGCGCTATAGATTAAAAGCTTTGGGAGATATAGAAAATCGACTCTTATTCAAAACTTACCAACATAATCATTTACTTCAATTCTATTAAATAGTTTATATTATTTTTTCAAAAATATCATTAAAATATTTTATTTTCAAATATTACAAATTTAAAATTGAATTTGAAAGATTTTAAATTTTGGGTTTATGTTTATTAAATAGAATTTAAAGTTTAGTTTTGAAGAAAATGAGTTTTGTTTTGAGGGTTTAGAGTTTAAAATTAAAGTTATAAAGATATTTTTAAAAATTTGTTGTATTTTTGAATAATTGAAAAGTATATGGTACTATCAATATATACATATATATGTTATAATTTTTCATCTTTATACAAAGTCCAATTTATAACCAGATTTATATAACGTGTGAAATAGAATTATAATAAAAATAATATAAAACTGAACTTTTAACTGTTTGTAAAATCTGTTTGTGAAATATGGTAATATGTGAAGAGAGCTTAGGAAAACTGATATATTTATCTAGATTATTAAAGTGTACATTATGTTTTTCGTTTGTTTGTCTAAACGTATTTATATTGGAGCAATTTAAGAATAGTTTATTTATTAATAAATTATTTTGACTATAGTACGAACAATGATAAAATACAAATAAAATCGTGTGATAATAGGCAGAGATAAGAAACAAGTTTTTAAAATTTTCCAAATTAGCACATTGTATCGTAGATGAATTCATAAATTAAAAAAATATTGAAACTTACATATTAGGACGGTTGAAAATGTTACAAACCACTTGATTAAGATTATTTAACCATATAATAATATAATTATGGTTGTAATTTAATGTTTAATAATTGGTTTAAACTTGTATTCGTGAAATTATTCTGTTTAACACTTTTGTCAACAAGTTTAATTTTTTGGTAGAAAACTACATTTACTAGATTAAAGTTTTGTAGATTTTCTAGAGAATTGTCGATCATGGTGTATAACACGTATTTTATATTCTATTCGTGGAAAAGTTAATTAATTGAAAACTTTCGTTACTTATATACATGAATCTTTTATTTATTATTACGTGTACTCGATACTCATTGCCTAAAACGACCTCAATATAATACTAATATTCATCTATTTATTTAAAATAATCCTGCTTTTTCAATAACAAACAAAAAAACTGTTGGAACTTCAAATTTTTGACAGTGTTTATTACCAATGTTCCGGAGAGATTTTCGGTGAACACGTTCACCAGAATGACCGGATTATGAGTGCATCGAAATCCTTGTAACAAGCACTATAATATGGAATATTCATTTGTCAAAATTGAATGTAAATTGAATGAGAAATGAAGGTGCAAATAGAGCATCTCAACCATGCAAAAGGTTGACTTAAGTTGACCAAGTGTCACTAGTGGAAAATATCTCACATTGCTTGTGGAGACAAATTTTCACTAATATATATAGTGCACAAGGTATACTTAAGTTTAAATAAGTTGGGTACACTATGGTGTATTGGAGAGAGATGGGCCACCCACACGCGCGCGTCGCCGCCGACTGACCGACGCGGTTGCGGGTCGTTGGGAATGTCCATGTCCATGTCCATGTCCTATATATATTCTTTTTGGAGAAAATTTCTATGGATTTTTCTATAGGTTTTTTGGCCAAAAATTAATTTGGTTCTCAGTTCAATTAATATTAAATCAAACCGGAGCTTAACCGAAATTAAATTTCGAAGATAAAATATCTTCTCTAACTCGAACTTTGAACGAGTGCATTCGAAACGGTTTTCCTGCAGTTGTATCCTGGGATTCTTATATCGCACAAAACCGTAGCACTACCAGCGATTTAAAGAATTAAGGAAAGAGATATCATTATCGACTCCGCATTCTCGTTTTATTTCGGTTTTTAATCGTTCTCGAAAAGTTATTTTAATCGTTTTCCTTAATCCGGTTTTTCACGGACCTACATTCTTAATTCTTTAAATCCGCTTACACTTATTGCATAATCGGGTTGAGAATTACGATCTTTTAAACGCTTTTGAAACGATTCCATATATCATTTAAAATTATTTGCGGTTTTACAAACGATTTCTGTTTTTACATCTGTCTAAACGGTTTCTGAAAAATTTTTCCAATCGGTTTCATTAATCGGTTTTGTTTTCATAAACATTTTCGGTAAATCGTTTGGAATCTGGATTTGCGATTCACTCATTTTCGTTTTCGAACATCGTTTCAATAAAACGATTATCGAACCGCGTTCTCTAAACGCGTTACTAAACTTTCTGTTCAACAACGAAATTTGCGATTCGCTTGTATAGCGTTTCCGTGAATCGTTTCAGAAACGATTGTCTAATCGCGTTACCAAAAGGCATCGATCAATCTATAAACAATTTTCGCGATTCTGCAAAATGTTTTCGGTTCGATCTTTAAGCCCTCCTTTGTAATGGTATCTGCGCTCCGTGAACCGTTTCTAACGCATTTCAAAACGCTATTTTGCAAGCGTTTTTTTTCAAACGCTGTTTTGCAAGCGTTATTTCACAACGCTATTTTGCAAGCGTTATTTCACAATGGTATTTTGCAAGCATTTTTTCAAAACGATGTTTTGCAAGCGTTATTTCAAAATGTTATTTTGCAAGCGTCTTTTCAAATTGCTAATGCTTTTACAAACGCCTTCTAGCGTTTCCGTAAAACGTTTTAAGAGTGGTTTAACACGCTTCCGCAAACGCTTTAAAGTGAGTTTGCGAAGCGTTATTTTAGCGTTTCGGAAACGTTTTTTAGATTCAAACGTTTCTGTTCAAAAACGTTTTCTACAAACGTTTTTTCAATTCTTTTTGAACTCAAAACGCCTACACAACAATTATTTCATCGCCAGAATACTAATTCTGTTTTGCTTCTGTACTTTCAGATGACTTCCGATGAAACCCAAAACGTCATCATTGATACTCCCTTTGTGGGCAATCCAAAAGATGCATCTGATTCGGGTCCTAGGGAAAATAGTTCAGAGGAAACCGCTCGCCGAGCTCTGTTCGGTCATGGTCTTCACACTAACGCCCAATTGGACCCAACCGTGCGATTCCAACTATTCTAAACGTTGTCACTCCTGGCTTCGTTTCAGATAAGTTTAATGGAAAACACTTCAAAACGTGGCAACAGAAGATCATTTCTACTTGACCACACTCAAGCTAGAAAAGTATCTATCTGAAGATAAACAGAGTGTTCCTCTAGGAAACACTGACGCGTTAACTTTAGCAAGTGTTGAATCCTAGATCCACGAGGATTTTTGTGCAAAGGCTGGATTCTCAACTGCCTAGTTGATCCATTGTATCGATTGTACGGTGAAGCTAAGTCCTCCAAGGCACTTTGGATGTCATTGGAGAAAAAAGTACAAGTCCGAAGATGTCGGATGTCAAAAATTTGCGGTCGCAAAGTTTCTTGACTTCCAAATTGTGGATTCAAAGCCTATTATGGAGCAGGTGGAAGCTCTCCAGCTTGTATGCCATGAGATAGTTTCTGAGGGAATGCAAATGGACGATAACTTCATGGTTAACAGTTTTATCCACAAACTTCCCTCGGGTTAGTTGGATTTCAATAACTATCTCAAACACAAGAAGGCGATATCCCTTGAAGACCTGATAATGAGGTTGCGGACTGAGGACAGAAATCACCGTTCGACCGAAATCGAAGTTCAACGTGATCATACTGTCAATGTGGCTATCCACAAAGGCAAGGGCAAGGTAAAAGTTGTGGAGAAGCAGCCTCTCAAAGCCAAACCCTCCACGAACTTCAAGAAAACAGACTCTCCGAAGAAATACTTCAAAGTAAAGTGTAACTACTGTGGCAAAATTGGCCACAGAGTGGAAGTCTGCCGGAGCAAAGCGAAAGCGGAGAAAGCTCAAGCCAACCTAACTGAGGAAGACTTATGTGTGGTGGTCACAGAAGTCAACATGGCTGAAGATAATCCCAATGAATGGTGGTACGATACACGTACCACTACTCACATCTGCATTGATAGGGCTATGTTTAACACCTATAAGAAAAGCAAGCCTGAGGAACAACTGCTCATGGGAAACACGTCAGTTTCCAAGATTCTCGGTCGAGGAACTGTTGTCCTGAAGTTTACTTCCGGGAAGGAAATCAAACTTCAAAACATGAAGCATGTACCCGACATGAGGAAAAATCTAATTTCTGGGATAAAGATGAATAAGGCTGGATTCGCCGTCAACTTTGAGTCCGACAAGCTGATTCTCAAGAAATTTGGGATGTATCTGGGTAGGGGGTATGTTAAGGGAGACCTCATCAAAATGTGTGTTGAGCCTGTTCTCCGTAAAGAAAAGGGTAGTTCTGAAAAAATAGCTTCAGCTTCAAATGTAACCGAAAATGTTTCAAACATTACTAATAATTTTGTTGCTTATCTACTTGAGTTGTTTAATATTTGGCATGAAAGATTGGGTCATGTGAATTATAAATCAATTCAGAGATTACTGAACATGAATCTAATTCCAAAGTTTAAAACAAGCAAAAAAAAATGTGAAGTGTGCGTACAAGCCAAACTCACAAAAACACCCTCACCCAAAGTTGAAAGAACTACAGAAACTTTAAGTTTAATACACACCAATTTGTGTGATTTAAAATATCTACCAATTAGAGGTGGTAAAAAGTACTTTGTGACATTTATAGATGATCACACAAAGTATTGTTATGAATACTTGTTACATAGCAAAGATGAAGTCTTGGAGAAATTCAAAGACTATAAACGGGAAGTTGAAAATCAACTCAATAAAACCATAAAAACGGTTAGAAGTGATAGAGGAGGCGAATATGATGGACCTTTTAATGCTTTTTGTCAAGAACATGGCATAATCCATCAAACAACCGCTCCCTACTCACCTGAATCTAACGGAGTTGCAGAAAGAAAAACCGAAATCTGAAAGAAATGATGAATGCAATGTTGCAGGAATCTGGGTTAGCCTAGAATATGTGGGGGGAAGCGCTGCTTACCACAAATTATATCCTCAACAAAATACCACATAATGTTACGGGAAAAACTCTCTATGAACTTTGGAAAGGTACCGCACCATCATATAAATACCTGAAAGTGTGGGGGTGCCTGGCAAAAGTGGCAGTACCTCCTCCGAAAAAGGTCACAGTTGGACCGAAAACTGTGGATTGTATTTTCATAGGATATGCACATAATGGCAGTGCTTACCGTTTTCTGGTTTATAAATCAGACATTTCAGACATTCATGTAAATACAGTAATGGAATCAAGAAATGCATCTTTCTTTGAACACATATTTCCGTGCAAGGACAAAGAAAATTCTAAGCATACACGTGAAAAAAGAGACGGAAACTCCGCTGAAAATGAGGCAAGCACTTATGGTACTTCAAATGAACCAGAAGATGAAGTAGATGAACCTAGGCGAAACAAAAGAGCTCGCAAGGAAAAATCTTTTGGCGATGATTTCTTGATGCTAATTCTCGCTAAGAATGAACCGAGAACTTATTTAGAAGCCATGTCTACACCAGCCGCACCTTTTTGGAAGGAAGCGGTCAATAGTGAAATGAACTCCATTATGCAAAATCATACGTGGGAGGTAACCGACTTACCGCAAGGAAGTAAATCACTAGGGTGTAAATGGATTTTCAAAACAA
>OVBE01004232.1:0-24519 GCA_900406425.1 Iberis pinnata | reverse complement strand
AGGTTACCTTGGCTCGATGAAAAGGTTGACTCGGCTCAAGGAGAAAATTGCCGGCTCAATCAAAACTTGGCGTTGGCTCGGTAATAGTTTGGATGTTGGCTTGATCTCGTGAAGATGGCTCGATGAAGAAATTATCGCGGCTCGATCAAGATGTTGCCCGCGGTCTGATGAGAAGTAGAGGTTGACTCGAGGTACATTTGTTGCTCGATCAAAAGTGCTTGTTGCGGCTCGAACAAAGTGTTGCCTTGGCTCGATGAAAATCGCTTGGATGGCTCGATGTAAAACTTGGATGGCTCGATGTAAAATGCTTGGATGGCTCGATGTAAAACTTGGGCATGGCTCGATGTAAAATGCTTTGTTGCATTTTGCTTAGCTTTTTCCAAGTTTGCCTTAATGTTCCGGAAACTCCTGAAATTCCTGAAAAATCTCCAAAATGCATGCAAATGCAAATCCTAATGCAAAACTTTGTAAAAACCACAAACTTGCAGAAATCAACTATAAACATGTCAAATGTAATCCTAAAGAACTAAAAAGTGACAAGAAATGATATGTACAATTCACGAAATTCAAGTGTTATCAATAAACGAGAACGCCCAACTCCCTTTTGAGTTGTTGTGTCTCGTCGTTTGGGAGCTTCCCCCTTCAGCATCTTGAAGCTCCCCAGCATTTTCCAAATCATCGCCGACCTTGGCCTCAGGCTCACCTTCCTTCTCCTCATCATCATCATCACCAAGAAGATTTTCAACTTCTTGGGCAAAAGTTTCCAACCCACCATCCACAAGATCCAGATCTGCAGTTATCTCGTTTAGGATCTGAGAAACCGTGGGAGTTCTGCTGGTGTTAGCAGGTGGTGAAACTGTTGCGGAGGGTTCAAGTTTAGCTATTGTTCCTCAGCAAGAACAATAGCTAAACTTGAAGCCTCAGAAGGATCCCACTTAGATTGGCGTCTCCTCTTGGTTAATAAAGGAGGACAGGTATCCTCACTACCAGTGGAACCAGAGATCATCACTTGCTTCTGCTTTGAACTTGAAATGTATTTCTCTAGTTTGGCAGCATAGTCAGCCAGAGGCTTTGGACGACCCTTTTTTCTTTGTTCTTTTTGACAGGACAATTATTAAGTTCCCTACTGGCTGAAAATTAGCAATTCGCCGTCAGTAATATTGCTTTATTAAAAAGGGAGACACTTCGGCAACCCTACCTGAATCGATGAGCGAGATGCTCTATAGAATGTGTTCGTCATCAAAATCCTTGATATCAGCAATCCCTGTGCTACAAATCCTCCTAAATTCTTCAAGGAAGTTCGGCGGAAAAGGACCAGAGTTGAGATGGAGTTCTGCAAACAACGAAACGAATTTTAGGTTAGATCGCCAAATTTATACAACTTACAGTTTGGCTTTTCCTAGGTGGTATCTACCAAAGGTGTCCGCCCATTTCCTCTTCAGGATCGTTCCTACGTCGCCTACAGATTCTGGAATGACTTTTAGGAAAAAGCATCTCCCCTTCCAGTCGTAGATCTTTGTGTCGGACTTGGTGTACATAAACTTTCATTTGGGCTTAAAATCAATATACATGAAGCATGTGTTCAGCTTCGTCTTCTTTTGAGTCACTGGGTTGATTGATGATAAATTCTCCACGAACCTGATGCCGATCTCCACCCTGAATTCATGTCCAAGTGCCAGAAGAGCTATCATGTGCCTGATTGAGGCAACAGTTAGTTGTGAGATGGCGATCTTCCATCTTGCACAATACGAGATCAGCAACTTCGGTAGAGGAAGCCAGATGTGACATTTCCAGAAAAGGGACTGGTACATACAAACATAACCCTGGGGCAGTCCCAAGGTCGTTGACGAGGTGTGGGAATCATGAAAGGAATCCCGTTGAAAAAGGAGAAATCTCGAGTGAGATCTTGAAGTGTTTGCTCTATGCACTTGGTGGGGAGGAGACTTGTAAGCTTGTCGTCACGCTGGATCCAGTTACCTTGAGAAACCCTTTCTTCGGGGGTAACTTCTATCTCGGCAATACTCAGATCATCGCGAGAGGCAGAAGGCTCATTAGGGTTTGAACAAGAGGAGGACATAGTTTAAAATCGGCGATGTTACCGAGCTGTTAAAGATAAATTACCGAGCTAAAAATATTGTAGAGAGAGAAAGAAGAGAGAAGGGTGAGTGTTTGTACCTGCGAAGAATATTCTGGAAAAAGTGAAGTGTAAGAATGAAGACGCGTATATCTTTGGAAAACGGCGGTTACCGAGAAAAGGCATCATTGCGCGTAGGAATCTGGGGATGGATGTGACGCTTCAGATTTCCCCTACGAAAACGATTCGCAAAAGGCTATAGGAGCATTAAATGCACTTTAGTTGGAATAAACTTTTATTTATCAAGCTCGTTCGACGATTTGTTGCACCTTCGCCGACCTGGGAGGGCTGAACTATTGATATCGGGTTTAACACCTAGCCAAAAGTCCATTTCAGCTAAAGGACCAAGTGGGCGACGACCTAGAAGGCTTGAGGCGAGCTGGGCCGATCTGACGAGCTTGGCTTAACTCGTAAAAGCCCATTAGGTTGAAACATGTAATTAGGGTTTTAAACATATATTCTTAGTATAAATATCCATGTAATTGCTCTTCAAAAGATATAAAATTTCTCTTGAAATCATCTAGCTTCCCCCATAAAATCAAAGACTAAAACTACTTGTTAAATCTTGATTCAACAGTCATTTAAAAAGCTCTTTATTNCAAAAATTAAAAGTCACAAAGTGCCCCCCAAAAAAAAAAAAAAAAAATTACAAGAGCTTTGCATCAGATTCTGTCCCAAATTAATTAAGTCACAAAATCACCTTAATAGAGATGGAATATTTAAATTACAATTATTCGATATATATAAATGGTTGCTTTTCCTCCCATTAGAGTNCTATGAGCATCTCCATTGGAGAGATCTATTTATGAGTATCTATACAATTTTTTATTATATTTGTTATTAGCCATACCTATCAATTATTTTTTTCCATTGGTGTATTTTATATTGAGTTTCTTAACAAAAATGACTTTTTTTTACCTGTCCAGACTTGAGAGAGAATGTAAGATTTTTTTTTAATATTTTTTTAAGTCAACCAATCACTGATTGACACCTAAGGTTTCTAAACAATATCTATAATTCCTCTAGCAAGAAACGTATGTGTGCTTTTGTTTTAATTTTTATTTATTTTTTAATGTTTATTCTTTAGATACTCAATTAAGAAACTCAGAGATGGTCTTATATCATTAAAAAATTTATGAACACTAACATTTTAGAGAACATTGATTTTAAAAAATTTATTCATTATCTTGGTTCTAGTAATTAAACCTAAAATACGAACCGTTTAATGATGATTTTTATTTTATTGAGATGGATATTTCAAAGCATTAGCTAAATATTAAATTTTGCATTAAATTATCACAGTTCTAATTCTCTCACAAATTACTATACTATAAATTCAGGTTGTTTAAAATAAATTATTTAAAGATTGATATTTCCTCCGTTTCAGATTAGTTGTCGTTCTGGAAAAAAATTTTCGTTTCAAAATATGTTTCGTTTTAGGTTTTCAATGCATAAATTAAATGAATTTAACTTTTTTGACCAATAGAATAATTGCAGGAGTTTTTTCTATTGATTGATTTAGAATATTTAATGGTGTTTTTATAGAAAATAAAGATTTTTTAATCTGTGTGCAAAACTCTAAAACGACAAGTAATTCGAAACGGAGGGAGTATTATTTTTGTAGCATGTCCCAAAAAATTTCTTAAAAAATTGTGTCAAGGCATGTCTCAATATTTTTTTGTATAATTGAGATTGGCCTTTTAAGGCATTATCTAACAATTTCTGGAGACATACCTTAAAACAATTTAGGCTAGGATCTATTCACTGATATTTATTTTTGATATTTCCTTCTCATATCATGGCTCATGTGGACACTAAAAAGGCCCATAATGGTATCTATGTGTAGATAAATTCATGTTACTACTTGGGCTTTGTATGCCCCATCCTTAAATATGAGGTCGTGTACACACTAAACTTTTTTAAAGTATAAGGAACAATACATTGAGGTCAAGTTGCTGCAACCTTCACTAAACATTAAAATAACTGGTGCGGATTAGCCATTAAATAAGAGTTGTAGCTTAATGGTTTGTATTCATGATGTTTTATGTGTTATCACATATATTCAAACCTAATATTGTAATATCTTGGTTTATAGAGGAATATGAGTGGTGGTCCCATAAATTTTTTGTATCTGGGTCAAAATTAAAGGTTAGAAAATAAATTCGAACTGAAATATAAACCAAATCGAGCTGAACGGAAAAATTGAAACCGAAACGAAACCAAAAAAATTTTAAATTTTTTTAGGTTTGATTATTTAAGAGATCGAAAAACATAAACATAAACCGAAATCGGTTTTGGTTAACTGAAAAAACGAAATCAAATAAATGGAAAATACAAAGCATTTTTACTTTTATAGTTTTATGTATACGTAAAATATATATAGTTTACATAAACAAGTAAAGATCAAAGAAATTACTAAATTTGTATAAATCGGAACCAAGCCAAAACCGAACCGTTTAAAACTGTAGTTTGAATGAGTTGTTAAAGTTTAAGTTTTTATAAAACTGGAAAACAAAACTGTAAACCGAGACATCCAATCTAATCAAATATTAATTTTTGAAAAAAAATTAAAAGAATGGGCTTGATGGGAATCGGACAATGATTCAAGTGGTTCAAACACACAAAACTTACCACATATGCCACATTTTTTATCCAAGTATTGGTTTGAATTCAAAATGTTAAGATTATTTAGGTGGTTTACTTGACCCACTTTTTTCTTGGTGGATGATATATGAGGAGAGCTTTAGAAACTTGCTCTCACTATCTATGTCACTAAAATGTTTTTTCGGTCATTAGTCTTCAAATAATTTCACGAGTAAGTGTATTTATGCTAGAATTGATATACCGAAAAGTCATTTATAATATTGTGCGAATAAGAAGATAGAGAAAGATCATAATATCGTGGTGATCTATAGGGCCGTGAAACAAATCTTTAAAATCTTTTGGAATAGCACATATGACTGTCATACGAAAAAACCCATGAATCAAAAGAGAATACTGAAACCTACAAACATAGGAGGTCGGAAAGCAACAAACATAATGCATTGTTGTTAAGAAAAAAAAAAAATAATTAATCTTAATTGTGAATGAATATAATCACAAAGTAAATTATGGGATTTTACTAAAAAATGTGTTGGTAAAGAAATGCAATATTTCATGCGAATAGTTCATATGCGACGACCATAAAAAAATTAGAAACCCTACTTGTGAAAAAAATTTGGATTCTAAACTTAAATGCAATGTGTGTCGAGTACATGTTTTCACCACTTGCGAAATGTGATGTAGACTTGTCAGTGACCTTCTTCTTCTTTTCAACTTTCACATAAACTAGCTTATTTGTCTATTTGCATAGGGTATTTTATGGACGGTGCATTTAACTCTCTTTTTTTTTGTCGTCTGAATACTTTTTTATAATATATATATATCAACTAAACACACTTTTAAAAATTAAAAAAAATTGTATATTGCTAAAAAAAATTCAAGAAAATTAATTCCGCTAGTAAAAGAAAATTTTCGGAAATTAAAAAAATGACCAATAAATTTTAAACCAACCCAAAAACCAACAAAAGGATAAGAAAAACCAAACTTATAACATATTCAAAATGATATAAAAACAACACTAACTCAATGAAAAATTGATCCGACAATAGCCTCTTAAGTATTTGTTATACCAAGACTTTGTGAAAGAGACATAACTATGGTTTACCAACGGTTGGCGAATTTTTCTATTGTGAATTAAAATGTGATAAATTAACGAGAGTAGAAGTACACATAAGTGTTTCAAAAGAATTATTATTAGACTCTCGTGACAAATAGAGTACAAGGTAGAAATATATATAGGTGAATAAGTAAATCTAATTTTCTAATTTAAGATAAACATAAATCTGGTAAATTTTCTAAACTAAGATATTGAGATATCTTCATGATTTTCTTGATCTCCTAGAATTTTCACATTTTGATTTGGATCGATCTCTATGATCTCCTAATAAAGTGCTTCTTAAGATCGAAAAAACTAGAAAAAAACTAAGATCATGTCCTGTATTACTTAAAATTAACATAATAAGGATGCGTAATATATATTTTAGATGAACCCATGCTATGTATCTTCCATCTAAGATAAAATGTGAAAAGTATAATCATTTACATATAAAAAAATAAACTCTACAAATACTTCCTATACTTATTTTAGAAATATTGAAAGAAAATTAACGAATGGAGCATAAGATATATTTTTAGTGTTCTTTCTTTTTATAACTAACAAGTTTTGGATCGTCAATCAATACATCATCCAAAACAAAATACAAACTGTTAAAATATGACATAAATAGTATTAAAGTGTAAACAGAATTGGCTAAAGGGATGACGTGAGCCAAATGATTAGTTAGTTGTGCTAAGACTAGTTTTTAGGGGTTCGGGGACCGAGATACGGTACCGTCTATTTTAGAAAAATGAAATTCTTTTAGGTTTTTCTAATAGGATTGGGTTTTAGGACTATATATAAGGGGCTTTATTTATTGTAAAATTTAACACTTTTTATCAATAAAAAACCTTAGAACAGAGGTATTTGCCTCATTTCAATTTTTCGCTTTCTTTCTAATCTAAATTCGCAGGAATATTCGCAACACAACCAATAAACTTTTTTTTAGAGAGCAAACTCTTTACGATATACATGTACTTTACATAAGCTCATAGATGAGATCAAATATATTATCCCTTAACATATAAATTTCGATGCTTAAAGAATGAGACGAAAAACAACTGGAGTCTAGAAGTATATAACACTTTAATGAAGATACAATGCAACATTTATAAATCTCTAGCTATGAAGAAAATTAGCGATTCAACCACTCAAGTGGAATAAAATATATAGAGATTATCACATATTCCAAACTTGATTTGTTATTTGTCAAATCTATATAGGTGTTAACAGCTAACATTCAAACCTTGGCTTGTTAAATACTCTAGTAAACATTCTAGTAAACATTTGTGGGGGCTCATTATTTTTTAAAAATTAAATAAACAAAACTTCCCTTTACCACCGAGTTTCTAAAGCAAATAGTATTATTTTCAGTAATCGCAATTCATTATTAAATCATGAGAAAACATTATTCAAATCTTTAAATCCATTTAAAATTTTTAAATGGTTTACGTTTCTCTCTCAACATTTTTTTTCTCATCCGTTTTGAAATTTTTCTGTCTTTTTTTCTCCTCTCTCGCCGGTGTCTGGTTTTTCGTCGGCGCCAACTGGATCTATAAACAATCTTCTCTTTTCTTTGTTTCTTCGGTCTCATCATCGCCAGAATTTTCAATCATCATGTTGGGTGGCGGAATCTACTGTTGTTTCTCTTCCCCTCATGTGTTCCTCCGAAAATGGTAAAAGAACGATGGCGGAGCAACTTTTGGACCTCCAGTGGCTCGGATCTCGGTTGATGCTTTTTGTCTCCTCGCTGTCTCTGCATGGTGGTTCCTCTGATTTACTGTCTTCACTCAATTTCGGCGGTTGGTGGTCCGCCGTTGAAGATGGAGTTAATTCAGCTGTCCGTCTCCTCTTCCTTTTTCGCGACGGAGTTGGTGCACACATGTTCTTCTTTCTCTGTCGATTTCATGATTTATTGCTCGGTTGTTGGTGTGGTCGGCTGTACACATTGTCTTCTCCGGTACTATTGATATAGTAAAAGTTAAGTTCCATAAAGATTTTCTCAAATGATCGAATTCCACTAATTTTGAAATAAAAAGCGAATAGTTATTTAGTCACACTAATCTCTTGATCATAACATGTTGGTATAGTAATCTAAACTCCAAAAAAAAGAGAATACATTAATTATGCTATGCGAGTAGTCATGTTCGATTTTTGGTATGGTAACTAAACAGTAAATGTGACACACCACTAACCCACTTGATCTTTATTAAATTGAATAGTTATTTATACTAAGAATATTCAAAAATATGGTATACATAAAAATGATTAAATCTTAAATGTATACTTAAAATGCGTAATCTACAAAGACGGTGGGTATTTAAGCTCCTATCAAGATCAGTACCATCATCGTCTAATAATTAATTAGTCCTTACTTTCTCAAAAGGACAGAAATTTTAAACACGAGACAATTGTGATGTAGTTTGGAACACGACATTGAGAGTGATAATTGGACCAATCAAAACTTAAATTCATTTATGTCCTTTTCTTCTTTTTGTTTTCCATTATGAATCAATATTAAATTTTATTTGCCTTCCACAAAGCAAACGTACATATATATGTGGACGTTTCCCTTCACAAATTCGTGGAACCAATAACTCTAAAACGTCTTCATCCTACATATACAAATTCACTATCAATATCAGTATTTTTCTTCTTCTGAGATATTATACCAACTTCGAAAAATACAATATAACAAACAGAATTGACGGTTCTATATGAACAAACTTTCAAAACTAAGTCAAGTGAAGTGAGTTTGTTTTCGTTTGAATTGGTCATTGTTTGTTAGTTAGTGATCAATAATGACCGAGTATTACGGTCCAAATTGTTCAGCTTAGTGTTCTGTCTTAGTTGTTACATTTTTGGGTTTCCAAGTAGATTGTAAAGCTATATATAGCCATTGTGTTTGATCAATAAAGAAATAGTTTTCAGCAATCTATTCTTCTGATTCCATAAGTTAACAAAGTGGTATCAGAGCTTTGTCGAAATTGTTGAAAATAGAGAAAGAGAAACAAGATGAACGATGATAATATGCAACTACCTCAGTTTGATGGTCACTGGGACCATTGGAGTGAAGTCATGGAGAACTTCCTATGAGCTAAAGGATTATGGAGACTGGTTGAGACTAGTTTCGAAGAACCAATAGTCACAACAGTGTTGACTCAAGAGAAGAGGCAGCTGCTTGATGATGCTAAGACGAATGATCACAAGATCAAACATTACCTCTACCAATCAATTGATAGAGTAACGTTTGAACATATTTTAGACAAGAGAACGTATAAGATTATTTGTCACTCAATGAAAAGCAAGTTTGGTGGCAATGCTAGATTAAAGAGATCGTTGTTACAAAAGCTGAGAAGGGATTTTGAGTCCTAGAAATGAAAGAAAAAGAGAAAAT
Source organism: Iberis pinnata (assembly GCA_900406425.1). NCBI lineage: Eukaryota > Viridiplantae > Streptophyta > Magnoliopsida > Brassicales > Brassicaceae > Iberis > Iberis pinnata. The sequence continues at coordinate 15,291 of OVBE01004232.1, read as the reverse complement.
TGCAGAATACTTCAAGCGTGTTCTGTATTAAAATAAGAAGGCTTAAAGTTCATAAATCCTTAGAAACATCAGGCCAAGGCACGGTGAGGTGAATTATCCAGTCGTGACGAGGTGAGGTGAATGACTCGGTCTTGACAAGGTGAGGTGACTCACCCAGCCTTGACGAGGTGAGGTGATTCACCCAGTCATGACGAGCTGAGGTGAATCACCCAGTCCATACGAGGTAAGGTAAATCACCCAGTCTTGACGAGGTGATGTGAATCACCCAATCTTAACGAGGTGAGGTGAATCATCCAGTCTTGACGAGGTGAGGTGAATCACCCAGTTTTGATGAGGTGAAGTGAATCACCCAGTCTTGATGAGGTGAAGTTAATCACCCAGTCTTGACGAGGTGAGGTGAATCACCCAGTCTTGACGAGGTGAGGTGAATCACCTAGTCTTGATGCGGTGAGGTAATTTATCGAGACTAAAAAGGAGCCGTTAGAGTCTTCACATAGTCATTGTCTTGTCAACATGTCTGAAGCATTAATAAGTTGTATTTAACCTAGTATAGAGTATCTTTGAGTTTTCAATTAGTTTTGTTGTATCTTTATTAAAGTAACTTATGTAAGTTGAAAACAATTAAGGAGAAATCTTCTCATCTCCATTCTCTCTCTACTCTAGCTTACTCTCTCTTGTTCTTCAATACTTTCTTAATCTTTATTCTCAAATTCTAACATGGTATTAGAGCTATAGCTCTTGTTACCTCACTAATCTGCTTACACTCATCATTCTAAATATTCTAATCAGTTTACTTTTCAATCTATGGACACTCAAAGACAAGTAAATGTTCATGTCTATCTAAAAGGTGTGAACTACTTGTTTTGGTCAAGAACAGTGAAGACAGCCCTAGGAGGCAAAGGTCTTTGGAAGCATACTCAAGAAGATGTTCCAACTAAGAACACGACCAAAGATGGTGATAACGAAGACACCTCGACCGATGAAGATAAGTGGCTCCAAGATCACCAAATGGTCCTTGGACTCTTGAAAAGTTCACTAGATCCAGCAATATTGGCGGCATACTCATATTATGAGTCCGCAAAGGACCTATGGACCACTCTTTACAAGGTTTATGGAAACATATCTAACTTGAGAAGAGTCTTTGAATTAAAGAAAGCTATAAATGAGCTCAACCAAGAAGACACCAAATTTACATAACATTCTGGTAAATTTAGAGCTTTGTGGGCTGAGTTAGAAATGCTTAGACCTATGACTACAAATCAAGATACCCTCAATGAAAGGAGGGAACAAGATAAAGTATTTGGCCTCCTTCTTACTCTTAGTCCTACTTACAACGATCTAATGAAGCATATTATGAGGAGTGACAAAATACCAACTCTTGAAGAAGTGTGTTCCCTAATACAAAAGAAATAAGGATCCCTAGGGCTTTTGGTGGGAAGAAGGATATCATTATGGCAAAGCAAGGCTCCTACAAAGGAGATGAAAGAAACTTTCATCTGTGACCGTTGTAAAAAGAATGGTCACATTAAGGAGAAGTTTTGGGTGATTCATCATAATCTAAGACCACCTACAAACAACAATGGTCCTAGAACAAGATTTAATGGATCAAGGGCACATTATGCTCAAGACCGAAAAAAAGAGAGACCGGAAGCTCAAATACGGATAATCAAACTACGAATGTTCCAAACCAAGCCCAAGAAGACAAGTCTCTTGCATTGGTTTCCTACAATTACCAAGCCACTCCTTTATTCTCAAGCATGACTTCGTAAGGAAAAGTGATATAGATGCTTTAGTCAAGGCTCTCAAAGAGACCTCCATGTCTGGTAATGTGCTGAGTAGTTTCAATGGTGAATCATTACTTGCTAAAAACATAAACCCATGATATTAGATTTTGGGGTTTCCTGTCACATAATTAGTAACCCGAATTTAATTAGTGGTCTAGAACCATTTTTTGGTAATGTTATAATTGCAAATGGGGACAAGATTCCCATAAAGGGTATTGGTAATCTTAAGTTTTTAAATAAAGAATCAAAAGCTTTCTCTATACCCACATTTACTTCAAATCTAGTCTCTATTGAAAGGATTACTAATGATTTAAATTGCAATGTTATTTTTGGACCTAATGCGGTTTTATTTCAGGATATTGAGTCAAATAACGTGTTTGATACCAGAGAAACCAATGATGGGCTTTATATTCTTAGATACAACTAGCTTAATTCTCCTTTATCTTCTATTTTTTCATCATCTTTTGATAATACTAGTAATGTGTTATGGCATTTTAGATTAGGATACCCTCATGTTAAGGCTTTAAGACTGTTGTTACCTAGTATTTCTTTGGATAATTATGACTGAGAATCTTGTATACTCGGTAAACAGTGTAGATAAGTGTTTACTAAGTCTACAACTATGTATGAAAAATGTTTTGATTTAATTCACTCTGATGTTTGGACCTCTCCTTGCGAATCTCCAGAGCACCATAAATACTTTATAACTTTTATTGATGAAAAATCCAAGTACACTTGGCTAACGCTTTTGCAATCCAAAGTTAGAGTTTTAGAAGCTTTTTAAAATTTTCAAGTATACATCTCTAACCATTTTAATGCCTCTATTAAAATTCTTAGATATGACAATGGAGGAGAGTATACAAGCCACACTTTTAAAAACCACCTAGCTAAACATGAGATTCTTCATCAAACAAGTTTCCCTACACCCCTCAACAAAACGGAGTGGTCGAGAGAAATAATAGACACCTCATGGAGGTTACAAGATCTATGATGTTTCATACAAACGTGCCAAAGAAGTTTTGGGGTGATGCCGTAGTCACCGCGTGCTACTTGATTAATAGGACTCCAACTAAAGTCCTTATATTCATATCACCTTGTGATGTATTAAACAAATCACCTCCTCCAATCACTCACTTACGAGTGTTTGGTTGTGTTTATTTTGCATTGGTAGCCGATGATCAAAGGAACAAGCAAGAAGCACCAATGCAATGTTCATTGGCTATTCAATCATCCAAAAGGGGTACAAATGTTATATACCCAAGACGAGGAAGATCATAATCACTAGGAATGTGAAATTTCTAGAGAAGAAGAGATATTATGAAGAGAGAAACTGGGATACACTTAAGGATCTCTCTACCTCACCTACGGATAGGGCCACAAATCTCAAGATGTTACTTGAGAAACTCGGATTGAATATCCTTCCTACGACTTCAACAAAAGGTTCTTAAACTCCTCGAGAGTATAAAGAATCTCCAAATGGTGAAACCAACACTCAAGAAAATGATCTTCACCACCTTGATCATGAGGAGGACAACCAACATCTAAGTAATCTGGATTTAGCACAAGAAAACCATCATCCAGATTTTGTACAAGAAGTAGGCCAAAACCATCCGGATGAAAATAACCATGACCAAGGTGATGAAACTCAAGCACCAATCTCACATTTGGTTTTAAGAAGAAACTCTAGAGTGAGGAAACCACCTTCAAGATATTTCAACAACAAAGCAGTGGCTCATCCAATACAAGGAGTTTTCTCTTTAACTCAACTTCCTCTTACTCATCAAGACTTCATTGTAAAATTATACCAAGAACAGGTTCCAAGGACATATGGTGAGGCAATGGAGAAGAAAGAATGGAAGGAGGCAATTATTAATGAATTGGGAGCCATGGAAACAAACCGAACTTGGACCATATAGGATCTCCAAAAAGGAAAGAAAACCGTGAGCTCCAAGTGAGTTTTTACCATCAAGTAAAAAAGTAATGGAGACATTGAGAGATACAAAGCAAGGTTGGTAGCTAGAGGATTCACCCAAAATTATGGAGAGGGTTACTTGGATACGTTTGCACATGTAGCTAAACTTCACACTGTAAAGATTATTCTTTCTTTGGCTACTAACCTTGATTGGGGATTGTGGCAGATGGATGTCAAAAACGCCTTCTTGCAAGGAGAGTTTGAGGAGGAAGTATACATGTACCCACCTCCCGGTTTAGAAAAAAATCTTTCAAGAAAAAGTTCTCAAACTAAAGAAGGCTATATATGGACTGAAGCAATCTCCAAGAGTTTGGTATCACAAAATAAGCTCAACTTTGAAGACAAGAGGATTTTTAAAATGAGAAAGTGATCACACCTTATTCACACTTCAAAGTCGCGAAGGTATAGTGGTCATTCTCATCTACGTGGATGATATCATCATCTCTAGGAATAACAAGGTAGGCATACAATCTACTAAAGACTTACTTAAATCATTATTTGACATTAAAGATTTGAGAGAGCTTAAATATTCTCTCGGTATAGAAGTGTGTAGGTCTAAGGGGGGGATTATTATTAAGCTAAAGGAAATATACACTGGATTTTCTAAGTGAAACATGTGATATATTACATTTTTAGTATATTTTGACTCTTTTTTTGCATCCATTCTAAGTAGATTCGCATTGTATATAGGTTATTTTAGCATAAATTTTCATTGCATCTCATTTATTCAGGTGTTAAAAGTGGAAGAACCGAAAACGCGGATCAAAGGAGATAAAATGATTCAAAAAGCAGCAAAAGGCAAGCTGGACCGGTTTAATGTACCGGTTTGTTTAAAGTGGTATAAGTGAAGAAAGTGTTCTTAAGAGGGATATCGGTTTAATGTATCGTTTTGTCTAAACTGGTACAGGAGAACAAAAGGAATACCGATTTAATATACCGGCCAGATGCAAACCGCACACTATAATCACAGTTTCCTGAGACTAATACCGGGATGGTGTACCGGTTAGGCTAAATCGGTACACGCAACAAAAGCTTGTATTAGTTTGGCATACCGGTTTGGCCTAACTGGTACTAGTCTGAAAATTCAAAACTTTGATTTTCTCTTTATGGTTTAAACCCATTTTGAATTGGGTTAACCCGTCTGTTTTTGGGTTAACCCAATGCCTTTTTAGTTTACTATATAAGCTATAAACCTAATTTTGGAGAGATCTATCTTTGCTTTTCTTAAGAACAATTTGTAAACCTTTTCATCTTATGCTTATTTGAGTTTGATTTGTTGCTTTTTATTGTTTCTCTTCTTCTATAATCTACTTCTAACCATGATCAACACATTTTTAATCTTGGATTTTGTGTTTTCTCAATGATTATTGAGTAGTTCTTTTATAAGCAAATGGTTAGGTAGATTAGGGTGATTAGGTGATGGAATGTGATTTTTAGGATTTGGAACTCTTAAATCTTCATGTAGTAGATGATCTTAGTGCTAGATTTAACTTGATCAATTAAATCTAGATCATAGGATGAATCTGCCCGAAAGGTGTTCGATGAAATGCCGGAACCAATCACTGCATGCTAAATGAGGCCTAACTTAGATATTTTTGTTAGTTATTTAGTGGTTTAGCATATATTAGATCTTAATGTTTCATAATTGTGTAATTACCCAAGAGATTATCTTAATTATAGGATTAGGAAAAGGATTAGTGTCATGAGAATGAATTAATATATTTATGGGAATCTTAGACCAAGGATTAGCTTAATAGTTAGCATTTAACATCACATGATATCATTTGATCACCCGAATCAATAATATATACCATTTTCCTAGCCTTTTATTGTCAATTTCAAGTTTAATTTTTTGTTGACTTTTGTTAATTGCTGTTGACTTTTGGAATTGTTGACTTTTCATTGATTTTTTAGTTTATGCTTGTTTGAATGTCTAAAACCAACACATCTTAATAGCTTAGAATAGACATGATTCTAGTAGAATTATTGTGTTAAAAATTACCTGAAATGGATTGATTCTTAAGTGCTACATTTGACATAAGTAAACTTGAGACATTTGCATAGATAAGATTGCAAATTCTTGTTTATCAATAAGGAAGCTAGGTTTCAAAAAAGCCAAGACTCCTCTTAAAGATGGCTACAAAGTCATTAGAGAGGGAGATTTTAAAGACGAGGCATATGAAGATCAACATCAATATAGGCATTTGGTAGGAAAGCTAAATTATTTAACCATAACTCGGCCTTATATTCTTTTTGCAGTTAATCAGATAAGTCAACATATGCAATCACCTATGCAAAGACATTAGAAGATGGTGCAAAGGATTATTGGATACCTTAAAGGAGCTCCAGGCCAAGGAATATGGATGGGATGCAACAAGAATACTGAGATTATGGGATATTGCTATGCATATTGGGCCGGTGATAGGGTGGATAGGAAGTCAACAACCATCTATTGCACCTTTATAGGATAAAACCTTGTAACTTGGAAAAGCAAGAAGCAAAGTATCGTTTCATGCTCAAGTGCGGAAGCCGGATATAAAGCCATGAGAAATCTTACAAACGAACTAACATGGTTAAAAGGTTTGCTAAACGACTTAGCATTGAAACTAAAAGACCTATCACCATGCATTGTGACAATCAGGCGGCAATACACATCGCCTCCAACAAGGTATTCCATGAAAGAACCAAACATATCGAGGTACACTGTCACAAAGCCAAACATATGGTTGAGCAAGGAGTGGTTTTACCATGTTATACAAAGAGCTCATATCAACTAGGAGACATTTTCACTAAGGCAACAAGCTTGAAGGTATGTGAGTCCATCCACTCTAGGCTTGGACTCACTAATCTCATTAAGGAATAGAACCTCTAACCATGAGTCACATACTCTTTTTTCCTTAGTATGTTTTTATCCCATGTGGTTTTTCATACTAAGGTTTTTAATGAGGTAGGGTTCATGGTTCCAAGTTTAGACTTGTAGCAAGTCTAAGTTTGAGGGGGAGTATTAAAATTAAAGTTAATAAAATATTAGAAAAATAAGCATCATGCCAAGACACACTGAGGTGAATCAACCAGTCGTGACGAGGTGAGGTGATTCACCCAGTCGTGACGAGGTGAGGTGAATCACCTAATCCATACGAGGTGAGGTGAATCACCCAATCTTGACTAGGTGAGGTGAATCACCCAGTCTTGACGAGGTGAGGTGAAGTACCCAGTCTTGACGAGGTGAAGTGAATCACCCAGTCTTGACGAGGTGAGGTGAATCACCCAGTCTTAACGAGGTAAAGTGAATCACCCAGTCTTGACGAGATGAGGTGAATCACCCAGTCTTGATGAAGTGAAGTGAATCACCCAGTCTTGACGAGGTGAGGTGAATCACCCAGACTTCATGCGGTGAGGTGATTTATCGAGACTAAAAATGATCCATTACAGTCTTCACACAGTTCTTGTCTTGTCAACCTGTTTGAAGCATTAATAAGTTGTACTTGGTCTAGTATAGAGTAGCTTTGAGTTTTTAAATTATTTTTGTTGTATCTTTATTTAAGTAACTTATGTAAGTTGAAAATAATTAAGGAAAACTCTTTTCATCTCCATTCTCTCTATACTCTCGCTTACTCTCTCTTGTTCTTCAACACTTTATTAATCTTTATTTTAAAATTCTAACATTTTGGCCATCAAAAATCAAATGAGGAGCAATGGGAGGTGATGGAAGACAAAAAAGTGGTGGAAAAGATCTTAAGAACTCTAAGTGAGAAATTTATGTATATGGTAGTGTCCATTGAGGAGTCTATGGACATTTAAAGCATGACCCTTGATGAATTTCACAACTCTCTTGGAGTTCACGAGCAAAAGTGATAAACACCACGTATGGGAGAGGATCTGGAGCAAGAGGAATGGGTTTCATCAGTAGAGGGAGGGGACGTGGCCGAGGCAGAGGTTTTGTGGACAAAAGAACTGTAGAGTGCTACAAATACCATAAGCTAGGCTATTTCAAAAATGAGTATCCATTGTGAGAGGAGGAATCCAACTATGCGAATATGGAGAATGAGCCAATGGTGTTGAGGGCTCATATTGAAATAGAGGAAGAAACAGATGGTGATGTAGAAGTAAATGGAGAAATGTTGTTGATGACAGTCAAATAAAATCTAGATCACATGAAAAGAATGGCATGGTTTCTCGACTCAGGTTGTTCCAATCACATGAGTGGAGATGATTCTCTATTCACAACCATAGATTTTAGATCTAAACACTCAGTCAAGCTTGGAAATAATAAGAAGATGGAAGTGATTGGAAAGGGAAACGTAAATCTGATACTAAATGGTGAAACTTACACGATCAATGAGGTGTATTACGTTCCCAAACTCAAGAATAACTTGCTAAGTCTCAGACAACTTCAAGAGAAAAGGCTGAGTGTGCTTATCCAGAAGGGTTCCTACAAATTTTTGCATGAGGATAGAGGGTTAATTGCAAAGAGCAAGATGAGTCTCAATAGAATGTTTCTGTTGTTTGATGAAACAAGTAAGGAGGAAAGACTGAAGTTGTGTTTTCAAGTGAGCATAGAAGAGACTCCAAAGCTGTGGCACGAAAGGTATGGACACCTAAATCATCGTGGAATGAAAACACTACAGAGAAAATGTTTGGTTCAAGGACTTCTAGTGTTTGATATTCAGACTTTTACTTACACAAACTGCCTTGTTGGGATGCAACAAAAAAAAAAATCAATTCCGAAAAAGAGTAAATGGAGAGCTAAAGAAGTGTTCGAGGTTGTTCATTCTGAATTTTTTGGTCCAATTAATCCCTCTCTACAAGTGGTATAAGTAACATTCTATGTTTCATTGATGATCATAGCTGAAAGGCTTGGTTTTATTTCTTGAAAGAAAAGTCCGAAACTTTTAATCAATTCAAAATCTTCAACAAAAGAGTAGAAATTGATACTCTGAAAAGTTTGAAATGCCTGAGAACAGACAGAGGAGGGGAATAGATTTCAAATGAGTTCATGGAATATTTCAAGGAACAAGGCATAAGAAGCCAATTTACCACTGCCTACACCCCTCAGAAAAACGGCATTGCTAAAAGAAAGAATCACACTGTAATGAATATGGTAATATCTTTGTTATCAACAAGAAAGGTTTCACGAGTGTTTTGGCCAGAAGCGGTAAGTTAGGCATTCCATATACTAAATAGATGTCCTAATCATGCAGTTAAAGACATTACACCACAAGACGCATGGTGTGAAGTAAAGCCAAATGTTGATTACTTTCGATTTTGGGGATGTCTGGCTCACACACATATCTCTGATGAAAAACGAGGTAAATTGGATGACAAGAGTTATGTGTGTATCTTATTTGGTTTCTCAAAAGAATCAAACAGGTTATACAATCTAGAAAACAAGAAGATAGTGATTAGTAGAGATGTAGTGTTTGAAGAAAACAAAATTTGGAACTGGGAAGAAGATAGAAACAACACCTCTATAGATTCAGGGCTAACCTGGAATGATAATAATGCTGAGTGGGAAGATAGTGGAGATGAAAACAGTGATGTAGATGATACTGAACAACAATATGAAGAAGTAAATGTTGAAGGTGCAGAAGATATTGATAAAGGAAAAACAATAATGAAGAAAATGCTGGACAACAAAGTGAAGAAGTGACTGCAAAAGCTACAAAAGAAGCTGATAACACAGAGATTCATAAAAATCAGCCTCTTGCATTAACAAGACCAAGAAGACAAGTGAGAATCCCATTGTATCTCAATAACTATGTGCACAATGAAGAATAAGATAAACATGGTTGAGATGAATTCATTTGATCCTATTACTTTTGAAGAAGCATAAAGAAGTGATATGTGGAGAAAAGCCATGGATGATGAAATAAGCTCAATTCTGAAGAATAAAACATGGATAGTACAACAATTACCAAGAGGAGCAAAGACTATTGGGTTCAAATGGATATACAAAACAAAATTTTATGAACATGGAGAGATAAACAAGCACAAGGCTCGTTTAGTTGTTAAGGAATACTCTCAAAAACGAGGCATTGATTATACTAAGGTTTATGCACCAGTTGCAAAGATGGACACCATCAGAATTATCCTTTACATAGCAGCTCAAAAATTTTGGCACAACTTTTAACTAGATGTCAAGTATGCCTTTCTTCATGGTGTGCCTGAAGAAGATGTATATGTACATCAACCAAGAGGATATGAAGTTCCAGGAGAAGAGGAGAAAGTGTATAAAGTTCACAAAGCTTTGTACGGTCTAAAACAAATTCGATGGGCTTGGTTTAGACGAATTGAATATTATTTCATCAAGGAGGATTTTGAAAAGTCTCAGAATGAAGAAACTCTGTTTCATAAATTCAATGATCAAGGTAACATATTGATTGTTAGCATCTATGTGAATGACCTGATCTATACATGAAATGATGAGTTAATGATGGAAAATTTCAAGATGTCTATGATGAGAGAGTTTTACACGTCGGATCTTGGTAAGATGCGATATTTCTTGGGGATTAAAGTGATGCGGACACCACACGAGATCCACATTTCTCAAACCAAATATGTTGCAGAGATCCTTAAACGTTTTGAAATGGAAGAATGCAACATTGTACACAATCCTTTAGTACCAGGAAGTAAGCTGAACTTGGATGAAGAAGGGGAAAGAGAGGATGAAACTTTGTACAAAAAAATTGTGGGGAGCCTGAAGTAAGTTGATCTTTAGTTCACTATAACTCTCCTAAGTCGCTATATGTCTCGACCTACTACTCTGCATTTTGCTGCAGCAAAGAAAGTGTTCAGATATTTGAAAGGGATGATGAATTTTGGTCTTTGATACAAAAGAGGTGGAAACGTGAAGCTACTAATCTATACTGATAGTGAATTTTCTGGCGATTTTGACAGTAAGAAGAGCACATCATGTTATGTTTTTATCATGGATGGAGCTGCAGCCACTTGGTCATAGAGAAACAACCGACTTTCACATTATCCACTACAGAAGTTGAGTATGTGGCTGCATCAGTTTGTGCTTGTCAAGCCATTTGGTACAAGAAAATTCTAGAGGAATTAGGTTGTGATGCAGGAGGGTGTATGGAAATTTATGCGACAACACATTCACTATCAAACTGTTTAAGGATCTAGTTTTTCACGGGAGATGCAAACACATTGGAGTTCATTTTCATTTTCTTCATGACCAGGTTAAGGAAGGTACTATACGTTAAGAGCATTGTGGCACATAGGAGCATCTCGCTGATATCTTCATTAAACCTCTGAAGCGTGAAGTGCTCGAACAACTCAAAGAGAAGCTTTGACTTTGCTCTGTTAAGGGTAAACTAAGCTTTGTAACCAAAGTTTAGTTTAAGGAGGGTTTGTTAGTGTTAAAGTCAACTGAAGTGAGTTTGTTTTCGTTTAAAATGGTCATTTTCTATTAGTTAGTGGTCAATAATGACCGAGTATTACGATCCAAGTTGTTCAGCTTAGTGCTCTATTTTAGTTGTTGCATTTTCGGGTTTTCAAATAGATTGTACGGCTATATATAGCCATTGTCTCTGATCAATAATGAAGTAGTTTTCAGCAATCTATTCTTCTCATTCCATAATTTAACAATCCACAAAAAGAAAGAATTGTAAACTAATATATGACAACCAAAACACACAAGAACTTACAGACGAAATATTAAGGGTGCGAATGGAAGACGCAGCGGAGGGAGGATTTTGATGTTTGCGGGGCGGATTTATATAAACTCACAATTCAACAAAAATGTTATTTGCGGGGTGGATTTCAAATAGAAAAAGCAGAGCGGTTTTTTACAAAAATTGATATTCCTTTGGTTACAAAAAAATAAAGCATATTTGGTTAGATATTAGCTTAAGTGGTGCTGCTTAAGTGCGGTTTAAGTGCGGATTTGGTTTGTTGCTTTTTGTGTAACACTCTAAAATATTAAAAGTATATAGAATAAATTAATAATTATTATAGCATATATGTAATATTCTTAAGTTTTATGTTAATATCACTATTTGTTTTTTTTACTGTTTAATTATCAAAAATATTTTAAAATATTTTGTTTCAAAAATACCAAAAATTAAAAATAGATTTAGAACATTTATATCCTAGAATCCTAACCTAAACACTAATTATTTCAAAACTAAACTCAAACTCAAAAATTTATTATTCAAACCAATCTCGCACCGCATGATTTTGTTACCATTCAAAAATAATTTCGCACCACTTATTTTTATGAACCGCACTTGTTCCGCTTTCTACAAAAGCCGCAGTTATACCGCACCGCCCCACTAATTTTTGTTTACCCGAACCGTTTGATATGTTGTCACCATTCAAAACCTAAGAGTGATAAGAGTTTATAATTTAGAAGAAGTATTGTTATTCTCATAAAAAAAATTTTAAGTGAAAATATACAAATATATATAATAAAAATATTTTCTAACTAAATAAATACAAATCTAGCTATCATATCTAAAGAAAAAATATTTTAACATACTAATTATAATAATATCATGTCCCATAACGTATTCAAACTTACATTCACAAAAAACTGACCGGATGAATTTTTATTTGCTTTATTAAAAATCAATCTCTATAGGGTAATTGCAATAGATAACTATAATATATGCTAATATTAAGTAAATAACATCTACTCAGTAGATTTACTATACATTTTTTACAAAAATGCCAATATACCCTTACTTTCTCTTGCTCTATGTCACTCTCTCTTTTTCACTCTCGCTCACCCGCCAATATTTTTTTCACCATTTTCTTTAATATACAAACTAACTACTTTAAGTATACGGACTACTGAAATTCATTTTTGGTTTAGAGTTTATATTTTGGGTTTAGGATTTATATTTTGAGTTTAGGGTTTATATTTTGGGTTAAGGGTTTATATTTTGGGTTTATGGTTTATATATTGGGTTTAATTATTTTAGGTTTATGGTTTAATTATTTTAGGTTTAGGGTTTATATTTTGAGTTTAGGGTTTAGATTTTGGGTTTAGGGTTTATATTATAGGTTTAAGGTTTATATTTTGGGTTTAGGGTTTATATTTTGGGTTTAGGGTTTATATTTTGGGTTTAGAGTTTATATTTTGGGTTTAGGGCTTATATTTTGGGTTTAGAGTTTAGGTTTTAGGGTTTTAGATTTTGGGTTTAGGGTTTAGTTTTTGGGTTTAGGGTTTAGATTTTGAGTTTTGGGTTTTGGGTTTTGGGTTTAGAGTTTGGGGTTTTTGGTTTATATTTTGAGGTTTTTGGTTTATATTTTGGTGTTTTAAGTTTATATTTTGAGTTTTGGGTTTATATTTTTGGGGTACGGGTTTATATTTTTGTGTTTAGAGTTTATATTTTGGAATTTTTTGTTTACATATGTCTGTTTTAAATAATTTTAATCATGTTAAATGTAAAAGAAATGTGTTTTTTTCAGATAATTTTTTGTAATTTTATATTTTGAATTTATATGATATAATTTGGAAAAACAAACAAAGGGGTGGAATTTCAATTTTGTTTTAAAAAAAAATAAAAAATAAGAGAGAAAGAGAGTGAGTGATACAGTTAGAACCGAGATAATAGTTGTATATTTGTTGTTGGATATATAATATACAAACAATTAGTTATCTACCTAATAATTAGTCTATAATTGTATATTGAGCTAATTGACCCATCTCTATACCTCTTTATACAATAGGACCCGCGTGATACGCGAAAAAATTTAAATAATTTTGAATTTAAAATGATAACCCGTGTGATTATATATTTTCATCGATTGTTAAAATTCAATTTTAGTTATTATTAGTCTATTAGATTTTGTGTAAATAATAATTATAACTATCCATAATTAAATTTGATCATTATGAATTATGAGAAATAATTATCTATAGATTTCAAAAACACATATATATAATATTTATACCTAAAACTGAAAGTAAAAAATGAATAAATATTAGTCTTTCGAAAAAATATTTGTCTTCTGAGACTTAATTTTTTTAATATATTTTTAATAATTTTTAATAGATAAACATGATAATAAAAATTAAGACGTGTAAATTTTAAAGTTGAACAAACCAACTTGACAAAACAACATAAAATTTTAATATACCACAACAAACATTAAAATAATTAACACTAATACAATAGTCATGATAACATTCACTATCCTTTAAATAATATCAACATATGTTGCAGTTTTATAGCTTAAAATAAAGATAAAATGTGTATATTTTTTTACGTTTCAAATTTTATACTATTAATCTTCTATACATTCCATTATTTTAATCTTATAATTTATATATATTCATTTTGATGTCTAGCTTATTTTTACAAAATGTTAAAACTAATATCAACATATCAACATTTATTTTTAAACATACATAAATATATATATATATATTACTTTTCAAATTTATACAACTAATCTTTTATACATTTTTTATTTTGTATTTTAATCTTCTAATTTTTGTTTTAAGTTATTAAATCAATATTATTTTGTTATTATACTTGTTATTAGGTAGTTTTTATTTAAAAAATTACATCTATTTTCTTTTTTGTTATTTTATCTCTTAGAAAATAAATAAAATGACAGTAAGAAAGTTTCTATTAGTTTAAAATATTAAGTTGACACATATCATAATATTAATTAACAATGACACATGTCACGATTTTATGAATTCTAATTTTGCTTACATATCGTGCCCACGTGAAACGCATTCTACTTTATACAAGAAGATATGAAATATATAATAAATATAATATAAAAGATGTAAAAACATAAAGTACATTTATTATTTTTCACTGTTTATATATACATGTTTGTAATTTTTAAATGGAAACCTTTTCAATTTTGAATTGGAAATTTCTTTTTATTTATAAATGTAAAATTTAATTTAACGATGTATGACCAAACATATAATAAATTGGAAATTTACAAATCAAAAGTTAATCTAGTGCACATGTATATTTTTCTTTTTCCTTTTTTTCTCATGTGTTTCCCTTTTTATTAATTTCTTTTTTATGTACTTCCTTTTTTTAAGGGAAAAAACCTTAAAAATACTCAAACTCTTTAATTTTTGGCCGTTTAATACACGAACTTGTTTCGTTGCCATATTAATACTCATGCTTTCATTCATTGCCATTTTAAATCTCAAACAATTTAAAATTGCAATTTTCTCCAAATTCCGTTAGTCAACATAACAGAAATGTTAGTCAACATATTGTTACAAAAAATAAAAAAAAAATAAAAAAAAAACATTTCTCTCTCATGCCGCTGGCGTGTTCTTCCTTCTTTCATCTTCTTCATCTTCTCCATAATCAATTCTTTTTTTCCATATTATATTTTTAAGGTTCTAATCAATATTTGTCTATTTTAATTGTTATATTTCTAATCATATGTAGATCTGGTTTTGAATGCCTTTATAGTTATAGATCTGGTTTTTAAGGTTCTAATCAATTTCTTAGGTTTTTAATTTCAAGCAAGACAAATTATTTTGTGTGTTTTTGTAATAGAGAAGATGAAAGGATTAAGAGATAAAAAAATGTG
>OVBE01004231.1:0-24529 GCA_900406425.1 Iberis pinnata | reverse complement strand
TAAAAAGTGATAAGAAATGTTATGCACAAACCATGAAATTCAAGTGTTATCACAATGTTGCGAAGAGTGTACAATCACCAAAGAAACCCAAACGCTTATTTCCTTTCTAGGATGCTAATCGGTTGATTTCTTAGGGGATTTGACATCTTAGTCAAATCTATGGAAAACATTGTTGCTGAGTTACCATTTGGAACATGGCTAAGTATCTTTCGATTCATTGTTAAGCATATGGGTAATTGTGAGATTTGATCTAAATTTCTAATTAACGAATTTTCGTTTTAGACACTACAACGATATTAAGGCATAGTAAAAAAATAAAGGGAGGAATGCAAGAATGGTGTAATATGAAATAATCTTTCACTTTCAATATATGAAATGGTATGGTAAGACTCTTTTGTAGTAAACGTCACGGTATACAAGTTAACTTTGAATTAACCATATTTGAATACTGATTTATTCACCTTACTTTGATATTGTATTGTATTTTGTGCTATACAATCTTTCTGCTTGTGCAACATATGCAATGTATAAAAGAGAATGCAAATTTGCTATATATTTTTTCATGTGTCATAATTATTCCATATTAGTCATTTCTCTTTAATTTATTGGGGAAAGATGAGAAGAAAATAATAATGTAGATATCGACTTTGTAAAGGCATTTGAATCTTTGAGAGGAGGCAACAATGATCCCATTTGCATCACTGAACTAGTTCAATTATGAAATAGAATAATTCCAACAATTTAAAGGCAAAATCAATAAAAAGTGGAAGTGAATTCTTCATTCGAAGTTCCTCTCAAGTATTGAATTTGGCATACCACTCTTCATCCTAACAGCTCTTCGTATGAACTCTCAAAAGAAATATACATTGTATCTGCCATTAAGTATTAACACTCTCATTAGAATATTTTGCCCACTACAAATATTAGTCCACTTGGAATATTGTATTTTTCAATATTTACCTAGTGATGAATACTCCATTTTGCCTCAATTTGGAACCTCGTAATCAAAAAGAGATATAAAACTTTAAATAGATTAAAAAAAATCATAGTTTGCATATTATTATGCATATTTATTCAAGTTTAGTCATAAGCGGAAGTTGGTACATTATGATGGTGTTAGTATGTGTTCAATGTATGTGATTTTTAAGTCTCACTACAACCAGGGAATTGGTAGCCAAAAAAGTAATCACGTAAATCTCTGATGCTAAAGAGTTTTCAAAAATTTGTTGTAAGTTTGATTGTATGGTTCAGAAGCTCCCTCGATCTACCGCTATCAAACATGAGTTGATTGTAGATGTGCTTTTTCAAGAATATATGCATTGTTACTTTTTCTCATGCTATAAATTTTGTTGAAGAACCTCCCAAAAAAGTTATGTCAATTAAGTAGATATTTATTTTGAAGGTCTCTTGAAAGTTGTGTATTGTGAGTTGAAGAAGAAAGTAAGAATTAGTGGTAAATTACTAAAGGTAATTTTACGTAAATGCACATTTGTTTTGTTGTAACTTCTTAATAGATCAGGACCGACCTATGCGTCACACAACAATATGAAACTCATATTTTGGTTGCAAATTATGTCCTGATTTTTATGATGGCAAATGGTCTTTATGTCCAATGTTCACTAATTTTATCTTATCTAGGCTTATGTGATTCTTTTCTAGGCTATGGACTACATGATGAGTATGTTAGTGGGATGTAATGTAACATCTTATAAAAAAGATAGGGATTGTAAGAATATCCAACCCAACCTAACCCAAACCTAAAAAATACTCGTCCATATAAAACTCAAACCCGAAAAAAACTCACAGATTTTGGAGAAATCAATGCAGCTGATATCCTAAGCAAAAATTAATGAGTTATAGTGTAAAGCTTCAAATTACATCTTATATAATGTTGTTTCTCAGAGATGGAGTTATATCTGCACTCGCAATTTAGGCTTAATTTCTTGAATTTTACATATTTTCTCATATAGAATCTAATAACATACGGCCTCTCAACTTATTTTTGGCCTTAATTCATATTGAGAATGTAAAAAATTGTTATCAATCATTAGTGAAGTAACAAGATAATTGAATTATACATCAAGCTTTTCACATTTGATCATGCTCATAAAAGAAGGAAGAAGCTTTAAGTTTGTTTGAAATTTGAACAATGGCTTCTTCTTTGTGGGTTTCGACTACAACATCAGAAGTTAGGTAAGCCACACCGGTTAAGACGTCGCCATCATTTATTTGTTCATCGTTTAAAATATAAAAAGTTATAGAATAAAATTTAAAATTAATTAAATCGCCATCACTGTTAACAAAACTAAAACATTAACATAAACATGTATTTAAAAGAGTATACATAAAAAGAAAAAGTTTGATGCAAGATTTGTTCCGGTAAAATTGAGAATGAAGAAGATAATTTGATGTTTCTATAGAAAGATTAATTAGGTTAATTGAGAATAATATATCAGTGAGATTTAGTTTTTTAATGAAAAATACATCTTTTATTGTATTAGGTTATAATTTTTCTTAGCAAAAAAAGTTATTGGAAGTTATCAAAATTAAATAAATGGGTTCGATTAAAATTTTTAGTGTGGAACAAAAGATAACAATATTTGTTGTTCTCTTCTTTTCTATGGATTTCGATCAAATTAATCTATAATTGATTGACAACGGAAAAAAGTGTATCTCGAAATATATGAATGCGACTCTAGAACCTCTGATAAAAAACCACATTGATGCATCGTGATTCTTCTTAAATTAGGTGTGCTCAAAATGATAATTTACAATCTACTTATCACAATGAAAAATGAAAGTCATCGATCTTCTGCTTCACCTTATCTCAAACAAGCTTACAAGGTATCAGATTCACCTATTAATTAACATACCCTACATTATTTACATAACTTATACCATCCTGGTATAGTTTTAGCTTTAGAACTTATAAATGTAACAAATTATTGAATATGGATAATGACTATTATGACCACGAGTCTTGAAGCTAGGAATATAATGTCATTTATAGATGGTCTTATTCCAAAGCCATATGAGAATTATCTTTTCTACATGATTTGGTGTTGAGTCAACATCAAAGCAAAATTTTGGTTTATAAATAATGTAGCAAGAAAATATATACTAATTTTCAATATATTAAGTGAATTGTGGATATTTTGAAATACTTACGTACAAGATTTCATAAGTGTAATATGCTAAGATTGAACAAACTACGACATCAATTAATTTTTCTTCGCCAAGGCAATATGGATATTTGTACATATTACACTCAAACACAAAATTTTGGTAAGAAATTTCAACTTTACAAGTTACAATCCAAAACTGTTGAGGACTTACTAGCTAAAAAAAGATATATCAAGTAATTGACTTCCTAATAGGACTTAGTGAGAGTTATGAACATATAAGAAAACAAATGCTTATGAAGAAGAACTTACCTAACATTTTTGAAGTGTATTATATCCTAAATCTTGAAGATCCACATATATCTGCAAGAGTTCAATTACATATTGGTATTGAACCTTCTACTTTCCATATCTCCTCGAATACCAAATCAAGACCATTGTGTACAGATAGTTGTGTTGGACATGAAATAGATAGGTTATACAAGAAGTATGAGTATCCTCATTAATTCAACCCAAGAAAAAATTATACAAGCATGGCAATAAACACTGATGTTTCAAAAATACCAAAATTTTTGGCATCCTTAAGTCTACAACAAATGCAACATTTCATCGTTGAATTCAGCTCTCAAGTTTACAACAATAGTATTACATCATCACAATAAGGACTTCAAGCATTTACTTCAATTGT
Organism: Iberis pinnata; assembly: GCA_900406425.1. Lineage (NCBI taxonomy): Eukaryota > Viridiplantae > Streptophyta > Magnoliopsida > Brassicales > Brassicaceae > Iberis > Iberis pinnata. The sequence goes on along the minus strand of OVBE01004231.1, from coordinate 20,719 downwards.
ATCAACTCCTTCAATGGTATCCTTCATCTGTATTATCATTTTTTCAACAACATTTGTTATATGCATTCTTTTAGAAATGTTTTGGTTTCTAGAAACTCTTGGATCAACACATCCGGTTCAATTGTCAAAAACCTATCACTTTTATCCAATACATTTTGACACTTTGTATGCAAGCATATCAAATAGCACTTTAGAATAGGTTCAATCACACTTAGTGAAAAGATAATGTTGAAAAATATATTGTTTGTTTCTGCATATAGATTGAACCTTTTGAGTGTTAGTTTTTCTACTAGATATATATTTATTATGGTCAGTTTCACACCACATCCTTGTGTTATACAAGATCTTATTCATGTATTGATGATTGTCAAGGGTAAACATATATCAAATTTGTATGTCTTGAGAGATGGTTCATTAATTCCTGCTACTTAGAGGTGTCAAAATGGACTAAACCCCACGGGTTAGGCCCAACCCGGACCGGCATGGAGCGGGTATAGACAAAAAAAATAATGTCCATTAAAAGGCGGGCCTCGCGGGCTGACCCCCATCACGGACCGCGGGCTTAACAGGCTTTTGTTTGCGGGTTTGTGGATCGGTCCGCAGACTACTAATTTAAAAAAAAGTATATTATTAATAACTTTATGTAATAAATTATAATATGTAATAAAACATAAAATTATTTTGTGCATAAAATTAAAATACTTATAAAAAAGTATATATGTATATTATTTCTTACTAATTTATGTTAGCATATTTAAAAATTATACATTTTTATTTTTAGTTTTACATAATCTGAGTAGGGGTGTCAATACGGATTTCCGACCGCGATCGTCGCTTAACTCGCTCTATTGCAGGGCGGTTTTGGCTACAAATTTTTAGGTCCCAAAAAATGGGCGTTGCGGATTGAGCCCATATGGACAGCATGTTTTTATGGACAAACCCGCACAGTTTTGGGTTACAAATTTCAAGATTTGATGTTTTTTCTATTTTAATTACAAGTTCAATTTGCTTTTTACTTTCAAATTTTTAAATTTATGGAGTGACTTTTTCGCACATTTATAGGATTGTAACTTTTATGATTTTATGGTTTTTACTCATGCACTTTTTATAAGATTCTAATTAAGATATTTTAGACAATAATGATTATAATTTGCTTCTTTAAAAAAAATAGTGATAGTTTATCAATTCTCATTATAAAAATCATTAGGTATTATATTAATGCAGTGTTTAATGTAAGTTAATATTATTATACATCAAATTTGATGAGAAAATAAAAGTAAAACATTTATTTGGTTTGCATAATTTAATGTCCACGGATAATCCGCAAAACTCGCGGCTATAAAGTGGGATGGGTGAGGGTTATGATACTTAAAACCGCGGGTTTATGCGGGTCGACCCACCATAACCCGCAAAAAAAGCGGACTTACAGCATGGCAGGTTAAATGGGGCGGGTTAACCCGCATTGACACCCCTAAATCTGAGTATAGATAAAGTATATGCGGGTCAGCCTGCTAAACCAAAAATATGCGGATGCGGTCTTAAACATTCTATTGAATGTCTTGGGTTTTATGGGTCAACCCGCCATGGATCAAAAAAATTTGAACCCATTGCGGGGCGGGCCAAATGGGCCCAAGCTAGCCCATTTGACACCTCTACTGCTACTACACTTTGAGATGATGTAATTGCATGGTCTAATATTATTAGTATAACACATGATATGCTCATTTAGGACATCCATCTTTTCAAAATGTTTGCTCATCAGCATTACAAAAATAATTATCATTTTTAATTTCAGATAAAATGAGCCAAAAACCTTTTTGAATTATTACAAATAGATGTTCGGGATAATTTTTAACACTAGTGCATGATGGATTTCCATAACTTTTTTTATATAGTACATTATCATAGTTTGTTGACATTAGAGTTTGATGTTCAATATGTTTCTATTGATTTCATCACTTTAATTGAAAATATCTATAACAAAAGAATTAAGTATGTTAGATCTAATAATACTCATGAAGTTTTTTTTGGAACTTTTTACAAAACCAAAGGTACTGTGGCTTATTATTATTTCCTTGAAACCAAAAAAAAATTCTATTGTTGAATGCAAATACCAAACATTTCTTAAATATTGTGAGGGTTCTCATATTTAAATCTTAGAGTTCTATTTCATACTAAATGACTATATATTTACAGCTACTTTTTCATTAAATATTTTCTCATCTTCTAGTAAACAAAACAAAACAACACACCAAATACTTACAAACAGATTACCAGAATACAAACTTTTGGGTTTAAAATGTCATTTCTATTTCTAAGAAAGTTACTTTTCTTGAAAATATTTTTTCTTTGTTGTTTATGAAATCACTGAAATAATGAAAGAATATCTTCTAATCTTGAAAATTCAAATGTTGGTTCACCTCTTATACCAAATTTCCCAGATGATGCGTTCTTTTGCATTATCATCATCATCCTATGATAAAAGCTTGCTTTTGACAATTTTATCAAAAAGAATCGGTAGAAGTCATCATATTTACAAGACTATATGTGTTAGTTAACAAATACACTATATCCTATGTTTTCTTTTGTATATTATTATAAACTCTCTTCCAATCATTTCATTTTCATCAATTCATCTTTCTTTGTTCATACATTCACAAATTTCTGCGAGGCTATAAAGTCTAAGGAGTGGTGTAATGTTATGAATGATGAGTTCAATTCTTTAGAGGGTCTTTGTACTTAGGAATTTGTTCTCTACCCACATGAAAGGGAAAAAATTGGTTGTAAAATGGGTGTTCAAACTCGAATTACATGTAAATAGAAATTTTGAGAGATATATGGCATGATTGGTAGCTAAAGGCTACACTCAACAAGAGGCATAAAATTTGTGGATATCATTTCTCAAATTTCAAAGATGGTGACATTGAAGAAACAATTGGACATCTCAAATGTCTTTTTGAATGAACATGTAACAGATGAAATATACATGGATATACCTAACAGATATGCTGCAAGATAGGGGATTCTTTTCTATCTAATGATATTGTTCGTCTCCAAAAGTCCATATATAGTTTTAAAAATCATCTAGATAGTGGTACATTAAGCTTTCGTCTACTTCGAAGACTCTTGGTTTTTCATAAGTAAATGGGACCATACTTTTTCCTATCTATGACTAATCTTCTTTCATCATTGTGTTGGTTTATGTGGATGATATTCTTATTACAAGCAACAAAGAGGCACTTTGCTTGTTTGTTACACACTTAAAATAAAATTTCGAGCTTATAGACTTAAGATAGCCTAAATACTTTTTAGGCATTAAAATTGTAAGGATAATGTTGGTATTTTTGTGTCAGCATAACTATATTCTAGAATTGTCAACTGAATTAAGTTTGTTAAGTTGTAGACCTTCTTCAATCCTCGTGGACCAAAGCAACAAACTCTTTTCATAATCTAGTACTACGGTTTTTGAGGAAAAATTATACATACTATTGTTGTAAAGCTAATGTATTTTACTATCACAAGGCATGACATTTCCTTTGTTGTCAATAAACTTTACCGGTTCACATATATGCCTACACAAGTTCATATGCAAGAAGCTTACAAAGTGTTTCATTGTCTTAAATGAAATGTTGGTCAATGTCTTGTCTATTTTATTGTTGTTGATTTTCATGTCAAAGTTTTATGTGATTTATACTAGACACAATATCCTTATACTAGAAGATATATCATTGGACTTTGTATATTTATTGGTGATTCTTTAGTCTCTTGAAAAACTAGGAAACAATGGATTGTTCTTAACCACCATCAGCAAAAGTTTTGTCTAACACAACTTTTGAAATTTTTTTGTTGTCTAAATTGTTATCAAATTTTCATATTTATTTTTGTAGTATGTGTGTGCATTATTATGACAGTGTTGCAGTTTTGCTATAGATAAGAACCATATTTTATAAAAGAAAATCAAACATGCACATATACCATTCGGTGTGTAAAATTTTTGAAGCTTGTGTCCTTAAAAAGTAAATATGTCAGTTTATCCAATATGTTAGTTGATACTTTCACCAAACCTATTTATTCGTCTCTCTTCCATTTGTCTCATATATAAGATGTCTCCTCAATATTATTCTCTCATCTTAAATAGAATTATCACCATATAAATGCATACTCATATAGATAAACTTAGGAATTAATTAGAATAAAAGAAATATATGAATATATAAAACTTATATAGTACACTTCACAGTTCATCAAAAAAATATTGTATATATTTTATCTAGAGAAAATTATAGCATATACCATATTAGAAGAACACTTTATAAGAAATGCCATAATGTGAGATGATTATGAAAAATATCATACGTTACTTTTGATAAATGACAAATTTATCCCTCTGACAAATACTATTACATGAAGGTATAGATAAAGAACTAAAAATATATAAAAATTAATAATCAAGTTATTAATATAATAATGTTAATGAATAATTAATGTTAGAATAGTTTGGTTATTTAAATTAAACATCTTTACGGCTTTACCAATACCAACTTAAACCCACTAATAATTCAGTGAACAAATTGCTCTCACAAAGATTTTTCCATCATTAAAACACCTAATTTGATTAAGCTTCTGATAATCTCTAAATTAGCAAATTTAGGGTTATTGGAAGAATCCACGAAGGAGTTCACTTCTGCTTTGGTTTAAGGAGGAAGAAAAGCAAAAATCTCAAAGATAAACCAAGATGACTCAACCCAACATCGGAGCTATAACCGAAGTCGTCACAACCGTAGAGCTTCCCAGTTGCAACCACAGAACACCAAGATGGTACCACACACGTGAAGCTTAAGCTTTAGCAGCAATATGTTAAAACAAGATGAGGATATGACTCGTTCTTCCCTTTCTACTTTGAAAGCTAAAGAGAATAAAATCGAGAAGAGGAGGACTGAAGTTCGTGAACAGATCCAAGATAATAAGATCGAGAAGAAGAAGAGAATAATTACACTTTTTTCTACAATTCTCTGCACATTTTTTTGTCTATAGAGTTATTTGGAGACATCACTTTATCCTCAAAATCGTTACCACTCAATCCCTCACTTTCAACATGTTCTTCACTAGTAAAAACATCTTGTCCGCCATAAAATAAAATTATTTGTCCACCATTGTTCATACTATTTGCTACTACATGGATAGCTACCACCGGGTTAGCTGGACATAACATCTAGTCTACTATAGGGTAATGCTCTATATTTCGTCCATTGAGTTCATGTTCACATTACAAACTCCAAAATCTATTATATAAAAGAAGAGTTTAGAACTCACAAGGTAAGGACACCTAAGCACATCCCATTTTGACACATCAGCCTTACATTTTTCTATTTCACATTGAATGTAAAGAAGAAAAAAAAAAATTAATCTTCTCATCTTCTCTATTTCCCTAGAACTTCACAAGGCCTAAACTTCACCGCCATTTGGAACGTCGCCTTTTGTCTTCGGCTTTTTGACTTCTTTGCTATATTATATGAAGAAGAAAGAAAAGTAGGGAATTAGTTAGTTGAGATTTCACAACCTAAATTATGGTTAAGGTCGAGTTTGATTATTCTTTTTATTCCTCTCTGCCATGATGGGTCTACAAGGAGAAGTAGAAGGACTTGGAACAAGTGGGTAACATTATCATACGATTTCTATATATATATATATATATATATAGTTTTCTTGATGTTACTTTGATCGTTGATACTCGATCTTGGCATAATTGTATCAGATGCATTGGTTTTGTTGAATTTTTCTTTGTTAAGGGAGTTTATTTCCTCGAGTCTGTATCTACTAAGATATTTTGAAAGTGAGTGTGCTTACTTGAAACCTAGAATCTCTTATTTGTGTAACTCTTACTTCCCGAATGAAGGAGGGTTGAAATTCACCTTTCAAAATATTTTCCTACATACGAAACCTGGATATTTAGTTAGATCATTTGCCTATTTCTAGGAACCTAAGTATTTCTTGTCATTTGATGAAGAAGTGATTGGCAGGACTGCTTTTGAGCGGATATTAGCTTTTGATAAAGTCATATCTCTTGGGCACAAGGAAAGTGTGGCAGTTGCCCAGGTAAAGAAGAAGTATTGTGAAATGGAAAGCCATGAGGAAAGTTGCATAAATTGGTAATGCAGAGCAAGATCAATGACACTAAAGATGTGATGAAGCGTAAGACCATTGCGACTGACAAAAGCAAGGTACATAACACGAACACACACGTGCTATCTTGTAACTCCTAATAATATTTTTATGCAATTCCCAGATTGAAAATAATAGAAGTGATAAAGGAGATTTCTCACCCATGACCTCAATGGGTTCTTGAAGACTTGATAGTAGTTACTATTACTTGAGCATATCCCATGGTGGTGGCGGTATTTATCTCTTTGTTCCCTGTTTTGAAATTGTATACACATGTACTTATAGTTACTTGCAAAATTTTAAAATTTAAGGTAATTATGTGTGTTTGTGGTTATGTTCAGATGTGTAGCCGAGAGGAGTCCTAAATGGTTTGAGACATGTCATAGTTTCTTTGAAACCACTCCTACTGTTGCTATTGAAGAAATTTATCTCTTCTCTCTTTTAATTGTTCTTTCTCAAAATGTTTTTGAATTGTAACATATTGATTTAGTTGAAACACTATCGGTAAAAATCATGTTTCTTTTTGTTTATTAAAACAATTTCTTACAAATTTGGTGTAGACAAACAATTTAAGTAAAGATAGATTGATTACTCAGACCAAGTTTCATAATTGAAGAAAAACCTTGTGTCTCTTTTTGAGTGATGGCTTTTGATGCTAAAATACATTTAACATTTAAATTTTAGTTTGGAGTGTTTCAACATCTAGAGCTTGCAATGTAATTTAATAACCCCACTTTAGTTGACGGTCTTTGTACATTCAAGAATCTAATCGAGATACTAAAGTTTAATCTTTTGCTCCTTGTGCATGTAATAAAGCAAAAATGAAATTTTGTATGCTTTATACTCTTAATTCCTGCTAAAATTATGTCAAAGACTTATAAATTATAATGTGTGTTTTTACGCAGATTTGTGGTCACTAGAAAAAAGCCTTAAATAACAATGCAGATTTGTGGGGCCTTTTCGTGCTAGAATTCCTCCTGGTTTTATAATGTTGAGATGGTTCTTGAATTTGTTAAGCTAGGTGCATATTTCTCCCTCTATAGTTTTTTTTCTTTCTTTTTGTCATCTTATAGATTATGAATCGAATCAAGATACACAGGGGACTACCACTAAATCTGGATCAACCAGAAAACAAAAGCTCACAGACACAATCAACGTTTCCTGAAGACAAAGACCAAAAAGAGGCAAACATAGACTATATTTGAAAATTTTCTAGCCATAGTAAAAACTATCAACTCTAAACGAACTAAAGGTCTAGATAAAGTCTGAAGACCAAACGCCAGAAAACCACTGAAAGAAGTTTGAACGGGATGACAAGTCTTAATTAAACGCCGGAAAATCGAACTGTGAATAGAAATTCCTCCTACAACGAATCAAAAACATACCTTACAGTAAAATCTCGGGAACTATACCGGCAACCAAACCAAAAAAATATGAAACTCAATGGTCTTCCGGAAAGGCAGCTTCGAATGGCAAGAAACGCCTCAAGAGCCACCTGATAAAGGAAAAGGAACTCAACTAGATCAGAATGCGTAGAAACGAAACGAAGGAAGCACAACCCTGAAGATACTGAACTTGGAGAAAAGCGGCAAACCGACTGAGGGGATCACACCAAAAAAATTATTAGCATCTCAGAAATATGATAAACACAAAAATTAGAAAACCACATTATAAGCAAAGTAATCATAGAATATATATACTCAAATATAAACCCGCGTGTCTACGCGGGACTTCACCTAGTAAATTTTAACAATAACAATCTTATTCATTTTTAGCATGTTAGACCACCCCATGAAGCTAACTATACGTGGACATTTTTAGCCTTCATCAACACATTCAATTCTTTATGTTCACCATCCGACGACACATTATGTCCATCAGGATATAAAATTAATGGTCCATCCATATGAGTAACAAACTCTTCTGCAATATTCTCAAATACATGGTATCTCGACATAAAATGTTAGGTTCCTCCAACTCGCACTGTCCACCATCTAGCCCCCATTGTCCACATGTACTTCATCAGGTACATCACGGTGTCCACCATTGTACATATTCTTTGTCCACATGTACGAGACGATTCTCCTTATTCACCCATTTCACCTTCGTGACGATGTCCAAATTTACTCCCTGCAACATCGTGTTCTGTCATATCCTCAATATTGTATATTCCATTGTTCTCTGGAAAAGACATGATTGTGTCTTCAAAACCATATTTTTCACCACGTAGCACTCCATCATCATCTTGTCCATCAATGGATATATCACGTTGTCCACGAGTTGATACAACTTTTTCACTCTATCCAACCTCACATTGTTGTCCACCACCATGTCCCCATTAATACCCCTTGTTAGCTTTTTGTTTACTTTGTCACATCGCAATTCCTCACTGCCATCAAGTATACCACGCAAAAAATCATTTGATCCACACATGTCGTTAGATGCTTCACCAACAACATTCGCGTCCATGTTCTCATACGGATTTCACTATGTTGGATATTCGATGTCTATAAGCTCTCTCATCATGTCGAAATCGTAATCCATCGTATCCTACAAACTATCATACCAATCTTCGCAATCTTTGTCACCAAATGCGAAAATTAATTGTTATCGCTGCCACTAATATTTTCTTTTCCAGCTCGTTGTCGTTTATGTCCACAAACATTGACTTCTTGTCCATTATTCACGTTAGATGGTCCACACATATCTTCTTAGTCGCCTCCATTACATATTGGTCCACCGCCATGATTTTCTTGTCCACTATCGACTATATCATGTCCACCTGCTTCATCTGTTTCGATCATAATCGGTTCATCCATTACACATCACGTATAAATAACTGTCCAGCGGTCATTAACTTTCTGTCCATGGACAATATTCACTCTAATAAATGAACGATAAAGCAATCATTATTTCAGAAAAAATAACTAAAAACATTTAACATGCCAAGCTTCCAATATCTTCAACTCCCCCGCTTTATCAAAACAATAACTTCCATTAGTTAGCTCTTAATTAAAGTGGGTTGGAGTGACACAAAGAAAAAAAGTGACTAAAAAAGTAAAAAATAATAGTATGAGCAAATTATCTCTCTTTAATATGTTGTAGTACAAAACAATCTTATAAAACATTAATTATCTTTAAAGACACTATAGTACTTAGCACACACCAATTCTAGAAAAAGGTAGTTTTAGTTATATTTTATATCACACTACCCTATCATTTTTGTATTGTTTATAAAAATCACATTTTATGATATATTCCATAATTCTTATAGCAATTATGATGGTTTCAAAAATAATCTCTGTTACTCTATTACAAACTTTATTAAAAGGTTCATTTGTCATTTATATTTTTTTAACCATTTATATTAACAAAATACCATCAACACTAAATTTCTATAATACCAAGTAAAGCAAAAAATTATTTGAAATCAAATTTCAATAGAAATAGCAGAAATGAAAGGTCGTATTGTTTGTACATTTAGAGGGTATTATCGTCATTTTAAAGTCTTACAGCTGAAGAAGCGAGGGCCTTGGGGTGAATGGGCCTCACGAACTGGATACAGCTTGTACCTGTGACAGAAGAAGTTTACATCACAGACGAATTATGAAACGGCCTTAAATTAGTAAGGAAAAGCATGCGAATTTGTCACCTAACAAACGTCAACGTCAAGTGACATTATCATTGCTCCTTCTCTTTGAGCTTCTCGAGGCCCTTTTTTACTTACTGCTCTACTGCTCACCGTCGTGTTCAAAAGGAAAAAGCCGCCGTCGCCTGATTCCATCATCGAGGCGACGGAGCAGTTAGGGTTTATACAGCGACTAGGTGGCATCTTTTGATTATTCTATTCGTCGATCTTCCATCTCTTGTAAGGAATATGTCCTCCTATTCTTTTATTGATGTTAGTTTGATTCTTCTCGGTGGAGACTTAACGAGCTTAGATGCTCATCTTTTGTGATTCTTGTGGACTAGTTTTTAAGAGTCATTTCCTGACGGGAATGATGGATTCTGGAGATTGGCTGTTACTCGACTCCTTTCTCTCCATCTGTTACGATTGCTCTGTTTATTGATATTGCATCTAATTGATTTCAGACGTTGTTTTGTTAGATTTTGGATTTATGAACATGATAAGAATTTATTTGTTTCTTCTTTGAAATCTTGTTGTAGTTTCTTATAAATAAGTATGATTCTTGTGGCAAAATAGAGTTGCTTTCTGCTGCAGCCTATAAGACTAGTGGGATCATATTTTAGTGATGAGGCTCTAGATTCGTTGAGGGAGGAGATGATATAGAAGAGGGCTTTCAATTGTAGGCATTTGAAGATTTTAATGGATTAATTCAGAGCAGTGTTAAAACTTGGAACATAATTTTGTTTGCCAATCTTTGCATACTTGTGATTTGACTTTAAAATCCATACTGTTTCCGCCAGATTTATATTTCTGCTTTGCTTGTGAATCAGTGTTGCTGCATTTTGTCTACATCTGAAGATGGGAAGCAGTCCAGCTCCATTTCCTGATATTGGCAAGAAAGCCAGAGGTAACTTAGCAAATTGTAGAAATAGCTGTTTTGATAATGTCTGTGTTTGCAATTTTGTTCACCCTTATTAACTATTTGAAAACCTGCAGATCTTCTAAACAAGGATTACCTTTTTGACAACAAGTTTACTCTGACAATGCTGAGTGCTACAGGAACTGTAAGTAGGATATCACTTGGACCTATAATGTTTATATTAAACCCCATCTTCTTATGGAAAACATAATTTGCTTATATGGTCTTTGTGGATTTTCATGCCACAATGGAGAATATATGCTGTTACATGCTTTTCTAGACTGAAGCTAGAGATACATTCCATCAAATGCTTTATTTGAGATTAACAATCAACTCAGCTTAACATGAGACTAGAGTACTTAAGTATACTTGCCTTCTAAGCTTTTGAATAGAAACTGCTTGGAGTTCTCATAGTAATAGTAGCATGTCCAGCTAATGTGTATATTTTGGTTTCCAAGCATGGCTCTTTAAGTATCATTAGGTGGATAAATTTGTTGTGATACTCTTAGTCATCTAATTAGGGTTTACATTTAAACTAATATGCTCAAATTTCAGTAAACCTATGTAACTATAAACTGCATAATGAGCCTATCCTCTCCCGATTTTTTTTTGAAACAGGAATTCGTGGCTACAGGTTTGAAGAAAGATGATTTCTTTTTTGGGGACATTAGCACACTGTATAAAGGCCAAAACACTATTGTTGATCTAAAAATCGACAGCCGCTCAAGTGTAAGGAAATATCTGTAGTTATGTACATAGATTCTTTCTAATCTTTTGCTCATTAACCATATTAATGCAGGTGTCGACGAAAGTAACTGTAAAAAATCTAATGCCTTCTGCAAAAGCTGTTATCAGCTTCAAAATACCTGATCATAAGTCTGGCAAGGTCAGTGCTTAGCCCATATGGTCTTATGGAAATGTCAGTCATATCTGCATTCTTGAGTTTTGACTTATTTCTTTATTAAATTTCAGCTTGATGTGCAATATGTTCATCCTCACGCTACACTCAATTCGAGCATTGGTCTCAACCCAACTCCTCTGCTAGATCTATCAGCAACAATCGGAAGCCAAACTGTTTGCCTTGGTGGTGAAGTTGGTTTTGACACAGCTTCCTCGACACTAACCAAGTACAATGCCGGAATTGGTTACAACAAACCAGACCTGTCCCTTGCAGTCATTCTGTAAGTAACAACACAATTCTCAAACTTTCAGTAAGAATTCAGTTTTAACTTCTTATGGAACTGAAAGACTGTTTAACTTGTAGAGAGGATAAAGGGGAGAGTCTGAGAGCTACCTACGTTCACACCGTGAGCCCAACTACATCTGTTGGTGCAGAACTGATCCGTCGTTTCACCAATTATAATAACAGCTTCACTGTCGGAAGCTGTCACTCAGTGGATCCATTTACGACGGTGAAGACCAGACTCTCTGACAGCGGAAAAGCAGGGATGGTAGTCCAGAGGGAATGGAGACCGAAATCGCTAATAACTTTCTCAGCCGAGTATGACTCAAAGGCTGTGACCTCTTTACCAAGGTTCGGTCTAGCTCTCGCTCTCAAACCATAACAGAAGAAAGAAAGCTCTGTGAGTTTGGAAAACAAATTTTAAAAAACAATTCAATTTTTCACCATGTGTTAAAAAAACATCCCCTAAACGAAGTTTTATAGGGTTATTATATTACTTTTGCATTTTTAAAGTTTTGTTTTTCATTGTGATGTGAAAGAAAAAGGGAGTGAGAAAAACCCGATTTTTTTAATGAGATGGAAACTTGTTTTGTTTCTTTAGACTTTGGTTTCATTTGGTAGATGTGTGCGTAACAAGCACAATAGGTACCGTAAAACGGCACCGTTCAATTCTCGTTAACCAGATAAATTTGATTACGCTTTCATATAACATTCTTATATTAGCGAAGTAACTCAAGCTTTGGAGTATTTGCAGTCGAAAAAACTATAAACTCTTCGAGTTTTCAAATTAGTTCGGTTCTAGTGCCTTTGTAGTAGATAGACTGTAAATCTCTTCAGAATTTCAATTATTTTGGTTCTAAACTGGAGCACGTTTATTTACAACTCTTTCAAAATATTAAAATGAATCATGTCTTAAAAAGTACCTATTTTATGCCAATGAATCATTGCAAATGACAACTGTAATTTAATCAGTCCAAACCATCTAATCTTCTCAAAGATCTGCCAAATTGTCATGTCATATCAATTTTCTATTCCAAATTATTTCATTATTTTGAACTGCCCACATGAAATGTTTGTCGTTTTTTTTGGGTCAAACCATTGTTCTCATTATATTAATGTTAAAACAAGAAAAAAATATGTGCATGAAAATGGCGCTAGAGACTTTGGTAATGAATGGAAACATTCTAGTAGAACGTTTTTCGAGATACATGTGGAAGATCGCACCAAAATAGTCAATCAAAAAGGTTTTAAGTCCCAATGGAAACATAGGATTAAGCAATGCATCAAAATAAAAATAAATGGCAATTAAATGCAGCTCGTATTTTAAGAAAACGCATTATGCAAAACACTGCGGTTACTACAAAATTGACGGTATGAGATACGTTTGTTGCGATAAATGATTAAATATAAAATACGTTATACTATTATTCAATGAAAATTACTCAAATGATTAATTGCGGGATTTGATTTTTCGGTTTAAAAATCTGTATTGGACTGGATCCAAATTTTTTTAGGATGCAATGGGATTCAAATTTTCAATATAAAATTTATATATGTTAATATGATGAACGTAATTCAATAATAAAAAGATTTTGACCAAAAAAAAGATTAAACTTTTTTAATATTCTGTAAACTTATTTTATTATGTAAATTTATTTTTAATGATATTAATAGAGAAATACAACAACAAAATATTTTAAACTTAACCAAAAATAATAAATTAAATATTTTGTTATTAATAGTAAACTATAGTATTACAAGAAATATAATTACAAAAATATATTTCAAGAATAACATAAAAAATTAATTATGATTAGAATAGTCAAATACAAATCTTCACAATATAATAAGTCTTCAAACCAAAACTAATTTAATACACTTAAATAAAATATTTAGTGACATACTAAAAGAAATAAATATGTTTTTATCAAATTTTATGTTATTGATTAAAAGTATAATATTACATTTAGTATATCATATTTATTCAATAAATTTGTAAGAATCATACATCTAGATTATAAAGTATAAAAATTTAGTTTAACCTTAAATGTGTAAGATATAACAAATAATATGATGTAAATTAAAAATTTTAATTAATTTATTATAAATGTATTAGAATTTAAAATCAGCATAAAAATATTCCTTTTTGAAAATACTCAAATAAGTATTATACAAAATAATGATATCAAAAATTTTTATTTAATAATAAATAATTATGAAAAATATTTTGATGATATTATCATCAAAATAAATTGCATTCTAAACTATATGTTCTTATATATTTTTTATTGCATTATCGATAATTTTATTTTCAAAAATCATTTCAAATTTTAGTGATACAAAAAGTAAGTACATATATCAATATATATATATATATATAACATTTCACTTTATAAGTTATAAATTTATGATTCTAGCTATTTTAATTAGTTTAATTTCTAATATTATTTTATTGGTTGAATATAGGTTATTGCATATTATTCTAACGAAAACAAATGAAAAGTTCTAACCTCTGTAAAATTAATTATATAGTAAAATTTAATATATATATATATATATAAATTCATCAAAAAAGTATGATGCAAGAATAGTTTAGGATCATAGATTCAGTGTTTTGTAGACCATAGATTTTTCAATTTTCAAATACCAGGCATCAAAATATCATATAAACAATAGAATGAGTTTTTTTTATTGTCGAAAGATAAAGCTTTATAACGGGCCAAAAGCCCACAGAAGAACCAAGGTTCGAGAGAAAGGAAACAGACAACAGTGACTTTAAAAAACAGAGCCAAGAGAGGCAATAACAAAAAATAGAGGAACTCCAATCGAAGGTAACAAGCAGAAACAAAAAAAAATCGCACTGCCACCAAAGCTGCAGATACCAAAAGGATAAGAAAACTACTCTCTCAATCTAAGGCAGAGGAAACCCAGGCTGGAAGGCCAATTTGGATGTAAGATTGCGATCTTCCAGATTGAACGACACTGCGACTAATAAGAGTAGCTTCTTTATTCGATGGTGGGGAAGCGAGGATGCATTGCCAATCAGAGAAGGAAGGAAGAATTGAGAGAGATGCAGAAGAGAAGGCTTTTAGGATTGGCCAATCCGGTGGGCGAATCACCGCTGCTACTAAATCTTTTGGACCAAAGGAGAAAATGACCTTTTCGTAATGAAGAGATGCCATACTTTCCATGGCCCAACGAATAGCTAGCTGATCATTCCGAATCTTCGAGTCGACATTATGGAAGACACGACGACTATGAAGAATGAAAGCTCCAGTTGAGTCTCGGATAATCCAAGCTGCACCCGAGATGGTGCGGTTTTTGATCCATGAAGCAGCTATGTTACAATTGATCCAAAGGGGAGGAGGTGGAGACCAAGTATTTGGTGGGGTTCTGATACCTGAAACTCGGAGATTGCCACAATCTTGATGAGTTTCTTGAGCCTTAAACCAGGCTTCAGCTTCTGTTTTTATCTTGACCACGAACTCTGGACCCGAGAAATACGAACCTTCAAAAATCAGTTTATTCCTTCTTTTCCAAAGAAACCAAATTACCCAAGGAAAGCATCTAGTTAACGATGAAGGTTGCGGATTTTGCTTCGTGATTCCCAAGAGATAATAGATGTTGACATATATGGACGTTTGATGGAAACCATTGAGAGGGGATGGGATATCCGATAAAGCCCATATTTGCCGAGCAAAGTGGCATGAGAAGATGACATGGTTCAGAGATTCGCCTTCCACTCCACATGTTTGACAGGTTTCATCTGTTTTAACGCCCTTCTTTCGAAGTAAGTCCGAGACGGGAATCGCGTGAGAGATTGCTTTCCATATGAAGGTTTGGATTTTAAGAGGTGCGGATAAAGACCAAATTAAATTCTTAACTTCATTGACTGAAGGATTGGAGCTTGCCTCTAAGATGGTTTCCGATTTGTTGGATTGATAGGCTACAGAATAACCTGTATTAACACTGTAATTCCCGCTCTTTGAGTGATTCCAAACCCAGAAATCATCACTTGAGGGACACGGAATGATGGATAAGATACGTGCCGCATCATCTGGATGGAAAAGGTCTCTTACAAGGTCTCTGTTCCAGTCCACCTGATCGACATTGAATAAGTCTGCAACCTTGAGATCGAGATCGATGATGGCATGTTTAATAAGAGGTCTTCGCATCTCTCCATCCGCTATCCACGAATCCGTCCATACCTTAATCGATTGGCCATTCCCGACCATTCTTCTTAGCCCTTTCCTTAGAAGCGATCTCCCAAACATCAAACACCTCCAACAATATGATGGACGACGAGTTGTGGGTGCATTAAGGATATCGGACTGTTTGAAATACAATTCCTTCAAGATTAGAGCTAGGGGGCTGTCCGGGAATTGCAGGATTCGCCAAACTTGTTTAGCCAAGAGGGATTGGTTGAAGCTTATCATATCTTTAAAACTGATTCCTCCTAAGAGTTTTGGTAGACATAGTTTTTCCCAACTTATCCAGTGGATTTTCTTTCTTCCTTCTAAGGCGTTCCACCAAAAATTTGACATGGCCGAGGTAAGTGCCTTTGCCGAGGTTTTTGGTAATTGAAAACACGAGAGAGCATACACCGGCATGGCTTGGGCTACAGACTTAAGTAGGATCTCCTTCCCTCCTTGAGATAGAATGCGAGCATACCAAGAGGACAAATGGTTGCCCAATTTATCCTGTAGGTACGCTAAGATCTGGATTTTTGAGCCAGTAAAACATTCCGGGAGTCCCAAGTACGACCCCGTACCCCCTTCGTTATAGATTCCGGAAATCTGTTTGACAGTGAGTTTCATATTCTCATCCATGTTAGCGCCAAATGATATTGCTGATTTTGTGAGATTGATGGCTTGTCCGGACATGGCTCCATATAGTTGCAAGGTTTGGAATAACGCTCGTATTTGGTCTTCCTCCGCTTGACAGAAAAAGAGATTATCATCGGCAAAAAGGATATGACGAATTGCTAGACCTTCGGGGCTCAGTTTCAGCCCCTTAATATTTTCCTCTCTCTCTGCTTGTTCTAATAAATAAATAAGACCTTCCGTACAAAGAACAAAGAGGAAGGGAGAGATGGGATCTCCCTGTCTGAAACCTCTTGTCGGGGATATCATTCCGAATGGAATGTCATTGATAAGAACCGAGAAGGTTGTTGACGTAACACATTCCATTATCCAATGAATCCAGGTTTCAGAAAATCACATTACTGTCATGATGGTTTTTAGGTATAGCCATTCGATTCGGTCATAAGCTTTAGATATATCAGTTTTAATCGCCATTCCATTAACCGAGACTTCGGGATCTGTTTGAAGAGCGTGGTTGAATTCATGAGCTATTAGGATATTATCTGAGATAAGACGGCCCGGGACAAAGGTTGTTTGGGTTGGGCTGATGATTTTTGGTAGAATCTGTTTCAGTCTCTCCGCCAAAATTTTTGAGATTATTTTGTAGAGAACCGAACACAGACTAATAGGTCGAAGATCTACCATTTTTTCTGCATTTTCCTTCTTGGGGATTTTGCATAAGAGAGTGTAATTCCATCCTTCGGGTAGTTTAGCAGTTCTGAAAAATCCTTCTATTTCTTCTGTGATTTGATTCCCA
The DNA here is from genome assembly GCA_900406425.1 of Iberis pinnata. NCBI lineage: Eukaryota > Viridiplantae > Streptophyta > Magnoliopsida > Brassicales > Brassicaceae > Iberis > Iberis pinnata. The sequence goes on along the minus strand of OVBE01004231.1, from coordinate 3,208 downwards.
ACCCAGTACCAGTAGTTTTGGTAGAATTGCGCTGTCATGCCGTCCATTCCGGGGGCAGAAGTCGGATTAATCGAGAACACAACTCTTTTAACTTCTTCCTTAGTGACGAGGCTGGTGAGCTTTCTATTCATATCTGCGTCGACTTTGGCTGGGAAATTGAGGAACAAATAAGGATCAATTGATGGGTTAGATGATGAGAATAATTCGGAGAAGTAAGCCGCAGCGATTGATCCTTTTGAGGCTTCCGAATGGTGTTTAATGTTATTGTCATCAACCAGAAATTCTAGTCTCCTTTTTGTTCGTTGAGATTTAACCGCGGCGTGAAAAAATTTTGTGTTACAATCACCGTCTTTTAGCCACTTTTCTCGAGCTTTTTGACTCCAAAACGACTCTTCATCCTTGTATGCTAGGAGTAGTCGCATCTTCAAATTTCTCAGCAAATTGTAGGATGGTGATAGTCTTGACTCCTCAAAATCTAATTGCCTTTGAAGATCGATGATTCTCGTTTTGGCATTATAGCGATTCTCTTTTTGCCAATTCCCAAGATTCTTCCTATTTCTTCTTAGTCTTTCAGAGACTGTGTTGATGTTCCTTGGTAATAATGCAGTCCATACTCGTTGAATCATCTCTGTAACTTCCTGGAAATTGTGTTAATCTTTTAACAAAACGAAATTGACCCCTTTGTTGTTCCTGGTTTGTGATTAGACGAAGTAATACGGGTCGGTGATCGGATCCTTCCTTGAGAAGAAAAGTCTGATTCGATTCCGGAAATAAACTTAGCCAAGCTTTATTGCCAAAGCTTCTATCCAATTTACATTGAATCCATTTCTTATGTCTCCATCCACTCCAAGTGAATCCATTTCCATGGGAGATTAATTCGGTCATCCCACACAACCGAAGCATTTGCTTAAAGTCTTCACACAATTTTGAATTCCTTGGAGGACCTCCTAGCTTATCATCATTTGACCGAATTTCATTGAAATCCCCAACCATGCACCAAGGAGAGGTTCTATTAACACCTATTCGAATCAACCTTTCCCAAAAAATATGTCTAAAAGATTGATTTGGTTCCCCATATATACAAGATAAAAAGAAAGAAACATTGCCAAACGATACTTTAAGATCCAACAAATTTTTACAATAGACCAACACCTCAATACTAACAGAGGACTTCCAAAAAAGCGCAAGCCCGCCACTTAATCCTAATGGATCTACAGTGAAGAGCCTATCATAACCGAGCCAAGCTTGAACGTCTACTATATCGTTCCGCTTCTTCTTCGTTTCCATCAAAAAGAGAATGTCCGGGAAATAACTTTTCCTTATTTCCCTCAATCTTGGAATTACCAAGTTTTGGCTACTCCCAATCCCTTGGCAATTCCAACTGATAAAAGACATTAAAACATGGGCGGCCCCTTATTGGGGTCCGCCAAATCTTCTCAAGGTCTTGGTTTCTTGTTAGTAACATGATCTTCTTCTGCCGGCATTTCCTGATCAAAATCATTCGAGAGATGAACCTGTGACACTGGCTGTTGTTGCACTTCTGCCTTCCTCTTGTTACTACCCACTTCTTTTTTTCCTTCTATCTTTTCGTTTACCAAGGTTGCATTGACTGCCGAGTTCAGAATCGGTTTCGTGATTATACCAGCCTGGCTTCTCTTCTTATAAGTGCGTTTCTTTTTGATATTTGAGGGACCTGCAGTCTCCAGCATTATCATGTCATTGCCATATGTTGTCTTCAGGATCGTATCATTATCACCTTTCCCTTCTAGTATTTTGGGTAGCTCAATGGGAAAAGGGCTTGAGGATGTGCGTCCCCCTTTTAAAGCATCAGCTAATATTTTTGGTCGCGAGATGTTGCAGCTTGAAGATTGGAGAACTGGCTCTGGGTTACAGTCAAAGACAATGCCTTTATTTTTATCTACATCTGCAGAGACGAGAGGGAGTTTTTCCAGTCTCAAAACTCGTTTTTGCATTACCGGGTCCTTAGCCACCTCTTGTAGAGATGCAGCTATTCTCGCCTCTTTAACCACTCTATCATCACCGTTTGTTGATAATAGATATCTTCGCATCTCTTCTAGAACTTCAGGTGCAATAATAGGACGTCCAGAGATTGTTGACGAGCTTCCTAATGTATCTTTAATTATTTTGGACAAGGTTGCATTAGTGCCAGTGGAATCAGAGCTTCGAGACTGGTCTGGATGTTTAGAACCTGAGGAAGCCGAGGGTGGGGCAGTCTTGTTAGGGACAGGACACATAGGCTTTTCATGATTCAATCTTTGGCATTTGTAGCAACGTTTGTGAATGTTTTCATATGCGAAATAGATAACAGATCTTTCCCCTGAAGGTTGTATGATCTCCCTGCTTTGTCGTAATGGTCTCGCGACATTGAACAAGATCTTGGCTCTTACATATTCGCGGCTTTGGGATTTCGTTTCATCCAGAGCAACTTCGTCTACTCGGCCCAAGATTTCACACATATCCATTATTGCAATAACTGTGTAATTATCAACAGGAATATTTCTTACTTGAACCCAAATTGGAACGAACTGTAAGAAACCTTCTGGAAGATTCTTTTGCCATCTTTCGAGAACTATAGTCCAATCGTTATGTGATTGAGCCCCTTTCTCCAATACTTCCAATAGATCGTGTTCGAATTTGAAGATGAATTGGAATCTCTCCTTTGTGAGAGCGACTCCTCTTACCCTTCCAACTTTTTGCCATTTTCTGGGCATATCAAGCACCACATATGAGACTTTTTGAGATATAAGATTAAGGATTCTCCCTAATATGTCGGGAGATCTGGAATTAGGAGGGGAGCGATGTCGTCCTCCTCCAAGGACATAGCTGCAAGTGCGCGATCAATTTCTGCTGACATCTTCGTCCGGTAGAGCTTCACACGGTGATCGCGGTAGAGAGACAAAGATAATTGAGGCGAAGTTATCGGATCTTCGATCACCTTTACCTTTTGCACAGTAACTTGTCACAAGAGCCAATGTAATTACAGCCACACGATGCTCCAAATTCACTAGAGTGAGAGACTCCACCTGAATTAGAGAGTTCTATGCTCTATGAGAGAGAATCTTTTTTGTTTTTTTTTTTAACAATAGAATGAGTTAGATAGACTTTTAATATTTTTATGTGTGTATATATCTATATATATATACACATATATATATATATATATATATATATATATATATATATATAT
>OVBE01004230.1:0-24530 GCA_900406425.1 Iberis pinnata | reverse complement strand
GACGTAACTACATCGGTTTTGGTCAAAAGAGGGTTGACCGGAACCGGGGTGTTACACAGTGCCTTATAGGCACTCAGACTATGCATCAAATGCATATAGACCATGCAACAAATGCATGCAGTATGCGCAACACATGCACCAGACTATGCAACTAATTCATACAAACCATGCAACAAATGCATGCAGTACGTGCAACACATGCACCAGACTATGCAACAAATGCATACTAACCATGCAACAAATGCATGCAGTAATGCAACCAGTTTGGCTCAGTAGGTACATGTGATTGCACTGAAGTTTCTTGGCTCATCGGTCTCCTTAGACAACTCATAAATGCAAGGTGCTGCCGCTTGTCTTTTAGCTTGCGGAAGCTCTATTCCTCCACGTCCCCCTTTCTGGCCAACTTGCCTTTCCACTTGCAGCTTGGGACAATCTCTCTTGAGATGCCCAGCCTTTCCGCAATGGTAGCAAGTCCCGGCCATATCATTCATTCTTGGCCCTTGGTCTCTCCGTGGACATTCCGAGATCTTATGGTCCGAATTTCCGCACCTTAGGCATGCACCAATGCCTTCCAGCATATCCCGCCATGTGTTCTTTCGCATGTTACGCACTCGGTGCGCTTAACAGTCCTTTGACCAGCATCATCGGACTTCACCCTCTTATTCCCGGTCTGGTTATTTCCAACCGGCTTAGCCTGACTCTTAGCTCGAGCCAGCTTCTTCTCCTCCTCGAGATATGATTCTATCATCGCGGCCCTTTCCACCAATTCAGACACCAAGCTAAAGGTGCAAACTGAGCAATGAATGCGAATTTCCACCCTAAGCCCGCGAATGAACCGACGTAGTTGAGTCTGTTCATCTTCCAGCTCTCTTCCTATATATCGCCTAAGGCGATTAAACTCCTCCTCATATTCTCGGACTGATTTTCTACCCTAAACCAAGTCCAGGAAAGCTCCCTCTATCATGTCCCAAGCTTTTGCCGGGAAGTACTTGCGGTTGAATTCTGCATCAAAGTCCACAAAGGTGATCTCCTGTTCACCCATGCATTTCTCTACGGCCAACCACCAGTTATGTGCATCCCCTTCCAGGAAGTGGACCGCTATGTCCTTCCGGAAGTCAGAAGGACACCTAGTAGAACTGAAGTTTCTTATCAGTCTACTCTTCCATTCATCAACTTCAATCGGATTTGCACTTCCCCGGAAATGCTTAGTTCCCAACTTCGAGACGTGCTCCAGCACACTCAAATAACCCACCTTCTCCCTTCTCTTAGTGGTCTTTGGGGGGACTACTTCCACCACCCCAGTCATATCACCAAGCATGGCCGCACCTATTGGGATCATAGTAGGGATTCCTCCCGAGGATCCGACAGGTTTCGCAATCGGTGGTATTAAACGGCCAAACTGCTCCAACTTTGCAGCCATGTCTTGCAAGGCCTCTCAAATCACTTGGTTAGTTGGCGCATCCCGGCAGTTCACTTCCCCATCCTCTTTTGAGTTCTGCTTTGCCACGGTTGAGGTCTCGGTAACTTCCTCATTATCACCTGCGACCTTAGTCTTATCCTTGTTACCCACAACCTGGGTTCCCACAGTCTGGTTTCCGATCACAAGACCGACCAGACCAGTTTTCTCCAAGCCTGTTCCGCTTGGATCCACATTCTTATATTTCTTGCTTTGCCCAGTCTTATGACTCTTAGTCTGCGGAAAATTAAAGTTCGATTAATCCAACTTTTCATTTCCCATCCTGCAAGAAAGCAAAACACATTCGCGAGACTTGCAGCCGGCCGAGTAGTGTACCCCATAACCCAACATTTACTTGTCCTAAGACCAAGCATGCTCTTATACCAACTTGAAACACCCCATCCCGGACACTAAGTCCGCGGACAGCCGTTTCACGCCATAAATCACTAAGTGACTCGGCCAATAAGTTCGGTTTTAAGCCTTAACCGTTTTTATGTCAAATTCACGTGAGGTTTGATATTTTTATTAAGCCTTAAGGAAAAACCGAGACTAAATGATGCATTAGAAGTAAAGAGTGATTTTATTAATATTAAATAGGATTCAATACAACTTGTTCAATTCGCTATAAAAGTCTATGACAAGTTAAACGTAAAGATCCTACAATCTACCCAGTCTTGTACACCACTCTTCCTTCCAGCCTTCAGTCCCGCGCTAAGCCACTTCTTTCCCGAAATCCCCTTTAGTCCATGAAACAGAAAGAGGCATAAGTAATCCAACATACTTAGTGAGGCAATTTAGATTGCCTTAATCGTTTAAGTTAAGTTTTAATCCGTTTTAGTTTAATCAATCACAATTCCGGATTTCCAAACAGTCCATTGATCCAACCAAGGGTCTTGGCTGGACTGAGTAAGTTCTGGCGGAATCACCCGTTCCCCAGCAACTAGTCCCATCTGCCTCACCATGCGACCAAGCCTAAAAAATGAATTGCGCATGACCATCTGAACGGTTCTTCACTCACGGACTTAGCCGTTTGAAGTGACAGAATTGCCGGTTTGGCTAAGAGATGGAGCCTTGGCCGAAGCCGCGGTCCGATTGCACTCACCTTAGTCTTTATCGGCGAATTTTGCACTGAACCCGCCAACTTTCCACTCAAACTGATAGATTCACGATATGCCCGTCCGATATCCGATCACGCCTAACTTTCACCCTTATTCCGCACTCTAAATGCCTTAGTCATTTTCAGAGATTTTTCTGTGTTTGTGCATGCGCGGAAATGGGACTAAGGCTCTCTATTTATAGAGTTTTGGCCCGGAAACCGCCCAAAACCGCCAAGCCACTTGCGCCTGTTCGAATTGGCGCGATTGGCCAGAACAGGTGCGAGTTGGCATAACCGCCCAATCGCCTATAACTGCCCAGCTCGGCCCAATTGCCCAGCTAGTGTCCAGTTCACTTAGTTGGGCCTGCTGACCTAAGCTAGCTTGAGCTGACCTGAACTGAACTGAGGTAAGCTGAGCTTTAGCTTAGCTCATCTAGCTGCCCTAGCTCAATTGTTCGGCTTCCTTGAGCTGAACCTAGGCCAATGAGCTGGCCCGCGACTTTACTTAGCCATTTGAACATTCCATTCTTCCTGGCTAAGTCCGACCTTCGAATTTCCTCTTTCAAAACCAGTTTTCCTTAACCCGAACCCAAGGCTAAGTTTTTTTGCTCGGATGGCTCGGATCATCGAACTTAGGAAGTTCGGGGATGTTACAGGATCCTCCTCCTCTACACTATTTTGTCGTGGCTTACGATAAGAGAAAGACAATTAAAAAGCAACAACAAAAAAGGAAAGAACCACCTCCTGATGCGGCACAAAGTCGAATCCTCCCAGAATCGAAGTCACCGTGCTTTGGTGTGTTGATAGACGAAAAATCATGCGTAGCTTGATGACACTAACTCTAACGGACACCAAATTGATTTCTAATTTGATAACAAAATATCAAAATGACAATAACTAGACGACTTGTTACTAAAGATCAAAAGAAACGATTACACCTGACTTTGGAACGATAGAGAGGAACAATGACATAAATAAAGACATGCCCATTGGTGCACGTTTTCCTCACGAGCCAAAATAAGAAAACCTCTTCCATCGATGCACACATTAATCATTTCTCCATGGCTGTTTCTCACCGTTTCTTCAAGCTGTTCTCATCGACGAAGACGGCGAAGAATACTTTTTCTTCTTTATTGATTAGATCTTTGTCTTCTTCTTCGTCTGGACCTACACTGGACCCTGAGATTGATCTCAAGGAAGCCACGGCTCAGCTCGAGAAGTCTTCGTCTCCGTCGAAAAGCAGAAATTTCCACTGGGTGTTTCTCGGATGTCCTGGTGTTGGTAAAGGAACCTATGCCTCTCGCCTCTCTACTCTCCTCGGTGTTCCTCATATTGCCACTGGTGATCTCGTCCGCGAAGAGCTTTCCTCCTCTGGACTCCTTTCCTCTCAGGTTTCAATTTTCCTACCTCATTTCTCTCTATTTCAATTTGAGATTCTGTTTAGTTGAATTTGAATTTAGATACGGTATTTGTTGTTAGTTTATGTTGAAATCGCATTCAATGAATTCTTTGTTCCTGCTTTTTAAAAGCTAGGTTCCATGATCCTCAATAAGCTAGCAGCATAGTTGGTTGATTCTGCTTAGAAACAGTGCTCGATCTCCATCTCTCATCTTGCCTTATATATATATTTGATATTTCCTTATAGAATGAAACTGTTTTGTTCATCTCTGAGAAGGCTTTTGAAATGTGATTGGTGTAGCTAAAGGAGCTTGTTAACCATGGAAAATTGGTTCCTGATGAATTCATTATAAGTCTGTTATCAAAGCGTCTTGAATCTGGCAAAGAGAAAGGTGAATCTGGATACATTCTTGATGGTTTTCCAAGAACTGTAACACAGGCGGTGAGCAGTTTATCCTTCTTGTAGATTGATTTTGATTTGAACGAAGAAACCTTGACATCCTTCTTTTGTATTGAAGGAAATACTAGACGGAGTAACTAATGTTGATCTAGTGATCAACCTGAAGCTAAGAGAAGAGGCATTACTTGCGAAATGTTTAGGAAGACGAATTTGCAGCGAATGTGGTGCTAACTATAATGTTGCTTGCATTGATATCAAAGGTGACGATTCTAATTCAAGAATGTATATGCCTCCACTTCTTCCTCCACCAAACTGTGAATCAAAGCTTATAACCCGAGCTGATGACACTGAAGAAGTTGTCAAAGAAAGACTTCGGATTTATAACAAAATGGTATATTTTTATTCATTTGACCTTCATCGACTTGCTCAACTTTTGTAGAATTGAAAATGTTTATATATTTGCCCTCTTTCATAGACTCAACCAGTGGAGGAGTTCTATAGGAGGCGTGGGAAGTTGTTGGAGTTTGAATTACCTGGTGGAATCCCAGAATCATGGCCAAGGCTCCTTAGAGCGTTACACATTGAAGACCTTTATGATGCACAGTCTGCAATAGCCTAGTCTCTCTCTCTCTATATATATATATATCTAGATTTTTAATGAATACATAACTTGTTCTACATTTTTTGTTCGAGTAATCCTCCTGGTGTATATGCTTAATATAAGGAATAAAAGAGGTACATGTCCCATTGTTGTTGCACAATTGTTGTGCATATTATATAGTGAGGATTTTTGTGGATTCTGGTCCACCATATATATAGAAAAATATTTATAAGAAGATGTTCCCTTTGAACCAATGCTTCTTTCGTCTTCCCACTTAGACCTATGAGTATTAGCCGTATCTTTGGCTTTGAGAGTAGAATTTTATACTCTAATTTAGGACTAGACTTGAAACCAAATCGAATTAGAGGATCTGAAATACTAAAAACACAATTATGTGTTATATATAAATTTAAAACCATCAATATACCCATAACTACAAGTCTAAATACATAATTATTTTACACCAAAATGAACCAAATATTTTAAAACCAATAAAATTTCAAAGTCTTTCATTATACCTATAAAATTTAACCAAATTTCCTTGCAAGTGAACACATTTTTGATATTTTTGGCTACTTCAGTATTCTCGGATACCGAATCTAGTTTTTTTTTAGGTCAGTTATTTACTCTTTTAATCGAACTACTTGAAACCAAACTACTAGAAACTAGAAGGGAACCGAGATAAACCTAAATCGAATTTCTAAAATACCCGATGCATCTTAAACTTTCCTACATGAATTACCTGAAACTGACAAACTAAACTGAATATCAAAACGTCCAGGTCTAGTTTCAACTCAAAAATTGCTAAAAATAGAAATTCAAAGATCATGTTATATAAGTTATATAAGAAAAAGATGTTGATAATCACAAGTCCAACATATGACAAATTTGCTGAATGGATCATTTATCACAAGAGGTTCGTCGTTCATATGCTTTTAAACATTTGAGTATGGTTTCGATAGCTTTTTTATCGTACAAACAGAGGCTGACTTAATAATGAATTAACAAAGGAATTACATAATTCAATATACCAACAAATTGTCTGAAATCTTATCGACAATTCGTATAAGTATATACCTTAGTACCTTACTGAATGTCTTAAAAGCTGCATGTCATATTCTCGTGGTATGAAGTTGGTGTTTTGTCCCTCTGTTGATGGCTTCTTGTCGTCATTTACTTACTCTCCTTAGGTCATAAACTGTTTTTGACCCGCATTCACTTTCCTGAAAGTTTCCACAAATTATCAGATGGAAACACAAGTGCTTGGAAAATCTAGCTTCTACACCAACTTCACATGAGAGAAACAGACCGTGGTGAAGGTTGTGATTTAGATTGATACTGCAAAGTTGCCTCCAACATGGACTCTGCCATTACTGCCCTCTCCTCCATCTCAGCGATAGCAGCTACAGCTTCCTCGTATTTATCCTACACCATTATAGTTATCATACTGATTTAATATGGAACAAATCAACACTCATAAGTTTGTTTTGCCCTATCATACATACAGAAAACATAGCCAGATGACATCTCCACAGAGTAATCATGCCACAAGGTGTTATTAAGCTAAACAAGAACCAGCAGGTTCCATATTTCTAGGAAGGAATCAATAGGTATAACTATATCTATAGCAAGTAGATTAGTCAGTGGATAAATCAGAGAGTTAGTGAACCACACACACACGAAAAACCGAGGCTAGTAGTTAAAGCTAGTACAAACTTCCAAACCTGAAGTACTTCAGCAGCACATCTTTGCGCTGCAGCATCCTTCTCAGCAAGAATCCGTGCATCCTCTGTTACTTTATGTTCTTGTTCCATCCGCATCAAGACCTTCATAATTCCCAAGTGATCATAAAATAACCATACATTGAATTACGCCAGAAGAGAAAACAGATTAACCTAAGAAATAAACGAGTTGCAAATGCAAACCTGTATCATAGCACCTTCTTGCTCCTTCTTGTCCGAAAAAAGTCTTTGAAGCTCTGTCACCTCTTGCTCTAGCTGCTCAATCTATCAAAAATTCATGTTCGTAGCACAAGACAAGTCAGACAATCTCAAATGGAAGGAGCAAGCATCGTCCTTATTCATGAAAACATAGATTAAAAAAAGAAAACAACTGAAAGGACACCCATATGCTTAACTTGGGACCATAGTTTTAAAATCACAAAGGGGAATACCTTAGCATTTAGTTGACTCTGATTTCCTTGTTTGACCATCTCCGTGAGAGCTACCTCCAACTCTTCAGCTCTATAATAACACAGGAAGTGATCGAGATATAGTGAGGTACATAAAAGGCCACAAATGGTTTAATACTCAATAGTCATATACAAAGCTTTAACCTTAGTAAAGTCGATCTTTTCTCCTCAAGCAACTTGTAGAGTTCACCCTTCAACCAAAGAACCTGGAGAAGTTGTGGGGAGATGATGACATTGCAAATACTAGTAGAAAAGCATACTTATATTGACAGTAGTCATATTGGTTGGTCCAGCTAAAGTTTATGAAAGAAAGATACATACAACTACAAGTATCTTGACAACATACTTAATTGTTACTGCCCATCAACGCATGAGAACTAGATTAAAACAGTAACAACAAAAGATCAACACGACAAAGTGAACATAATTACTAATTAGGTATTGCGCTTTGAAGGCCAACAATCTTTTATTAGAAAACCCATACAAGTGCCATGTAAAACGTCTGTACAGTTCCTTTTTAATCATTGGAACCTACTAATTCTTGAAAATACTAAAACATACTTGTGTGATTCATCATATCATTGTAGCACAGTGTGCTCAGGACCACATATACTCTAATATAGTGCCTAAACAAATTCATATAACTGTAGAACGTTAAAAGTAGTTCTGTCTAGATTGCCTTCGTTATCAATACTCTAGCATTTAACCCATTTGATAATAAATGCTCCCTATCGAGTGATTGATTGTTTGTGTCTGCCTTGTTCCAACCTACAATTATCTTTCAAGTCCCTATGGGCAACATCTCCAATTCAACAGAAATAAAAGCACAAATTACCTGTCCTTGAAGATCTTGAAAATAATCCACCTCTCCACCCGCAGTCAGACTAATAAAGGCTTCTTCTGCATTACTCGATCCTGATTCAGAACGAGATAAGCTTCCAATTGATGATGAGGCTTTACTAGAATCCACTAAAACGGATTCTGGGTCTTGCTTTGAATTATATAATATGGTTGTGGGGCCTTTTGAATCCCTCCAAGCTTGAAGTCCCTTTAATCTTTCCTCAGATGCAGCTATCACAAATGGCCTGTGCTTGCTTCTTAGTTCCTGCAATCTACTTTCATGTACATATTGGTGACCCATGCAAGCAGTGAAAACGAGCTGGCTGCTATCAAATGTTGAACCAGTCATTGATTGTAGCAAAGTAACAGCATCTCCAGTGTCTTTAGTTGTAACTAATGCAGGACCTGATATGGAAAATTGGCAAGCATAAGAAATTTAGAGCAAATCCATTATGTCCAGAAAGTTCATAAAACTTATCACTTGTATTATATGGACAGTAAAGTTCAACCAAGTACCATAAAATTCAATCAATGCGAGTGCTGTTCTGAAAAGCATAACACGATTTCCTTCAAATAGAAGCACATCCCACACTCTGAGAACTGTTGTAACAAAAAGATGATGGCAACATTTCATTGATGGCAACATTTTTGCAACAAAGAGAAACGTAAGAATATATAAGCAAGATTATGTTTAAAATTTCAAATTCAAAAACCTGACCACTTTCCCATGGAAGCATATTGATGAAGATGGAAAGAAACCATGGCCCTGTAACCCAAGCCACGTGCACTCCAAGATAATCTAGATGATGAACTGCAAAAGTAAGGAAATCAAAATGAGCATAAGTACCATTTAAACCAACAACAAAGATTTGATAAGATGAAACAAAGATATGAAGAATCTAACCCAATTTAGGAAATCTCTCACGAACCAACTCTTCAAGAACTCGTTGGTCAACCTGAATTAAGAATCCAGAAACAGAAACAATAAAAAAATCATTTATGAAGGGAGAAGTGTTTTTTTATGATGATATTGCTAGTAAGCCGCGAAAGATAGGACAACGTTGTGCAATAATCAACTACTATCTTTACCTGGGACTCAATCATCTCTTCTGAATAATAATCATCGAAGTAGTCATCAATGATTCCTACTAGTGACCTAAACATCAGAAAAAATATTTAGTTAACTTATACATTTATTTAAGCGAAGATTTGAAGAATAGGCTAACAGTACGTAATATTCAACCAGAAGAAAATGGTCAGTTATAGATACACCGACTTCACAACGAACCATACTATGAGTTGGAGAATAGGTTCCGAACATACCAGAACGCATTCTCTTCGGGCATCAGAAGTAATAGAAGTGCAGCAAAGAAGTTCATGGCCTGCGCATGATTATTGTTAAAAATAATAAATAACTGGAGATGTTTATTTCTTGTGAGGTTGTCACCATACTGAACACAGGAGTGACTATTTCTAATAATGAAGTACCTGACAGTATCCAACTGAGGGATTGTGCCTAGCATAGGCGGTTAGTAATCGCCGTAAAGCATTTCTGCCATCATCATCTAGGGCAGGATGACCTGGGAATGTCCGGGGTAAATCCTGTACAAGATATAAGCAACTATTTGAGAAAAAGGACCAAGATAAACAAGACTCCAGCACTGCACCACTAATTAGAGATGTTCATCACCCCAGTATTGAAGGATAATATTATGGCGTACCTTTTCTATTTGTCCTTTCCATTTTTCAACAACAGAGAGGGGGTCTGTACTTGAACATTTCTCAGATTCATGCTGCATGCACTCCTCTTCTATGCCATTTCCTAGACTATCAGCAGCTAGCAGATTTTGGTAATAATTCTCGATCCGACGTTTCTTGACGCCCGTAAATGCTTGCCAGAGCTGAATATTTGTATATCTACTTTCAGATTATTATTGAGCAGAAAATAATTATTATCGAGACATAACTATCAAGAGTTGGAGAATGATATAGTAGGTAGACAAGAGAAGGCATAAATGCAGAATGCCAGGTTTATTACCTCACCCCTCAGAGCCATAGGTGTACCTCCACGAACAAGTACTTCAAGTTCTTCTTTCCAGGGGCATGCAGGTACTAGGAGCTTTGCATCAGCAGAAGCACGCATGCTGGAGACACTTGTATCATCTAAAGAACCATCTGGATGTGGATCTGATCTCTCGACATCATAGAATTCGTCTTCAGAATCATTCTCATATACTCCCTTTGGAGATTTGGCCTCATTTTTTGAAGGTGAATATTTCAATTTCTGAACTTCTTGCTTGCCATTTGAAGAATCCCCTTTCTTTTTTACACGGAAACTCATCAAGTCCTCAATTGCTCGAAGAGATGGTCTGATCTCAGTCCATATCTGAAATCTGCGCACATTTGTCTCTGCACTGATCTGCTCATCTTCCTCTTTAACATTTCTAGGAGTTAAAACATAACCTGGCTCGTCACTACGTGGATCTTTTCCAATAGCGCCCTTGTTTAATCCCTCTCCTTTGTTCTTATCACTTTCATTAGGATGTATATGATTATTGTCAGGTGATCCATCCATAGGTGACAAGCCAGATTCTGCATGATCTTCCAGGAAACTGTTCCACCTGTCCGACCTCTCTTCTTCTTCCTCCTATATTTAGCAGCAAGGAGCAGCGTTATAGATTAAGGTGAGTCATGAAGGAAACCAGTGACAGCAACTGCTTCCACCATTTAAGAACAGATAATGACTTATGTCAAGCATTTGATCAGGGCCACTAAGGCGTGGAATTCTCAATTTAGTCCATTTCTGATACCTTTCACACATGATTGTCTATGAAACAAAGCTTCAAAATGGGATCACCAAATTACAGAAAAGGCAAGCCTTAATCCAATGGTGTGAATGTGCACTACATCATGTAAAAGAATATCCTGAAATATAAATTAAAAATAGTGGAGACAGAACCTTGTAGATATTGGCATATTCTTGGTATCTTTGCGCATGCTGAGGCCTCACAGAAAATCCATAAGCATCCCTGTTAATAAAACCAACCATATTAACTACCTCGGCTCACTTAGAATGTTCAATTTCATCCATAAGTCAGAGAAAATCTAAGTAGTTTTCACAGCTAATTGCAATCCACTGAAACAAAATTGCATCCTTGGCAAGTAATCTATATTACGACACATATTCACTTGAAACAATTCCATGGATTTTTTTTCTCCGACTAACCAAAACATCGATCTACACCACTTAAACAGCAATGATAACCATTTTACGGGATAATTTTGTTTCAGTAACTAAGTTGTAGTTCGAATCAAGATCAATGAGACAATGATCATTAGGTTAGGTGCTGGCAATTTTCCAACTCTTGAAAAAAAATCACACAAATTTTGGAACACAATGAGCTGAACTCAAGACATTTAGTTGGACAAAAATAAGATCAACTAGCGATCGGAAAGACTAGCATTTCTCTCAGCAACTCAAAAACAAAACGTTTAATGTGGTTAATCAGAAACAAAAATACAAAGAGCTAGGCAATGTAGCGACGGAGAAAGTCGTAGGAGATATACCTCTTGTGCTCAGATGCGAAGAGATGTTTCACAGGGTTTGAAACGGTGTCGGCGATCATCATTCCTTAGTCAGACGCCGAGATCTCTCCAGATAGAGGCGATGAGAGTTAAAAATCAGTGGCTAAATGAAGAAGAAGAGAGATCCGGCCGAGCCAGCACCCCTACTTAATCATCATTAGGCGACTGAAGTTGGAGGATGATCAAGTTACAGTGTAGAAAGAGAGAGATAGACTCACACGGAAAGGGCAAGATTGAAGACAACGTAATTACATGGTGAAATTACTAAAAGGCCGAAAATTGTGGCCTTTTCAGAAATACAAATTTACTTGACAAGTATTTTTTCACATCTAACAAGTTAAGGAAAAAAAGGTTTACAAAAAAAAAAAGTTAAGGGAAAGAAAAGATAAAGTTGAACTATGCTATCTTATTTTCATTTTTTAAAAAATCTACTATATATTAAAAAATAAAAATGACTTTTTGATATGCTAACGAATAAACAAATTCTTTTTAGATAATAGAGCCTTTCACATACCATTATAAAAAAAATTAAATTTTAAAAACACTATATTTCCATATTCGGAGTATGAGTGCGATTGTAAAAAAAAAAATTAAATGTGATGTTTCTGAGTGCGATTTTAACGACGATTAACCGCCTGAAAACAGTTAATCGGAGTGATTTGTGTCGGTTACCGACGGTTTCTATCTTCCTTCTCTTCCTTTGAAATCTGCAAAACTACTTTGCGGTTTTCATTCACCATCTATTTAATCTTTGCCAGATTATGGTAAAACTTCCTATTCCATTTTCAAAATTTCTTTCGACAATGGTCGACCGAGTTCGCAATCAATTGCAAGAGATTTCTCATGGTGTTGAAGATTCGGTTGTGCAATTACCAGGACCTTATGTCTTGAAGCGATGCATGAAAACAGATTTTGCATAATTGCAAAACCGGTGGACCCCATAAAGCAAAATCTGAGAGCGATGATGATTACTCTTCCCAGGTTATGAGGAGTGGGTGAGGATGTTGTGGGCCGCATCGTTGAACATCAAAAAATTCAATTTATGTCATCGGAGGAAGGGTTAATGTCGGTGATTCGAAGGGGACCATGGTTCTTTAGCGAATGGATGGTGGCTTTAAAGAGATGGAACCCGAACCAAGCCTCAGAGGAACCTAATTGTATCCCTTTTTGGGTTCAAATTAGGGGAATTCCTCTCCAATATCTCACTACTGCGATCATCATGCACATTGGCAGAACAATGGGGAATTTCGTCGAGACGGATTTCGAAGGTGATGGTGCTGTCCATGTGGATTACGTTCGTGTCCGTATTTGAAATTGTGGATGTTCCACTACAATTTCAGAGGGTGTATCAATTTGGCGATTCGAGGCATGTTCTGAAGTTTCGATTTGAAAAACTAAGAGGGTTTTGCACTCAATGTGGTTTAATGACTCATGATAAGAATGATTGTCCGGCTTTGCATAATGGACCACCTATGGATCCGCCGAGTGAAGATGATGATGACGAAGAGGACGTTGATGACGAAGACACTGCACAGCGTGAGGATATGATTGGCCCATTAAACTGTGACACATCTGGTGATCCTCCTGCTACACAATATGAAATGGACCCAAACGAATCCGGCCCATCAAGTTCCAAAAAACGTAAGGTTTGTGTTGATACCTTACCAATTCTTTTGTGCAGCGATAAGAGACAGGTTATTCGTGATGAAGAGCTCAGTGAAACCATCCTGAAGAAGCAAAAAATCCATGAAGAAGTTAAAGATATCCGCACTTGGTTCTCAATACCACCGGTCTCGGTTTTCAATTCGATGGAGGATAAGGAAAGTAATTCAGCCAGTAAGACAAAGGGCGAAGGTTCGGTGGGCCACAAGCCACCGAATTCAAAATGAATACAGCGTTTTGGAACTGTTGGGGTTTGAAGGAGTTCTCGGTGGTTCGACGTCTTAAAGAGATAACTTCAAAGTTCTCTCTAGACCTACTCTTTCTAGTTGAAACAAAGAATAGTACTCTTCAAGTAAATCAAGTAGCGTCTCAACTAGGTTATGATTATGTTTCTTGTTGTCCTCCTGTTGGTTTAAGTGGTGGTCTAGCCCTCTTATGGAAAAAGACAATTAATGTGTCTTTTACATATATGGATGCTAGACTACTTGATGTAAAAGTTAGTAATAATAATGGTCTCTTCTTCTATTCGTCTTGTATCTATGGGCATCATAAAGCTAACTTAAGACACATTCTATGGGAAAGATTGGAAAACATAGCGGATACAAGACCGTTTCCTTGGTTAGTTATGGGTGATTTTAACGCTATCTTGGGTAATTATGAAAAATTGGGTGGGACACATAGTGAATCATGGAAGTTTCGATAATTTAGACAAATGGTTACTCACTATAACTTACAGGATTTACCTCATACAGGAAATCATATGTCGTGGTCGGGTCATCGTAGGAACGGGATAGTTCAATGTTGTTTAGATAGATGTATGGCTAATGATGAATGGAGGGCTAATTTTCCAGCCTCTAGCTCACGTTATTTAGCTAAAACAGGTTCGGATCATCGTCTGATGGTTATCTTCATTCGTCACACGGCTGACCACTTTCACCGCCTATTTAAATTTGACTCACGGTGCATCAACGCTGAAGGTTTCAAGGCTGCCATATGTTCTTCTTGGGACGACCAGAACACTCCACGTAACTCCTTTTATCATAAGTTGGTACACTGTAGACAGAGTATTTCCACTTGGAAATCTGAAAATCCTCTCAACTCGTCTGTTAAAATCCGAGAACTTATTGACATCATTCATCAAGCCATTGTTGATCCGACGATATCTCCGTCTCATCTACAATCATTACAAACATATATTCACAGAGCTTATATCGATGAAGAAACATATTGGAAATCTAAGAGCCGAGTAACATGGTTAATGGAAGGAGATCGTAATACACGATTCTTCCATGCTTGTACCAAAAATAGAATGGCTAAGAATCATCTTATCTCTCTTGTCTCACCGTCCGGTGATCATCTTTTTGGTTCGAAAGAAATTGGTAAAGAGGTTGTGTCACATTTTAAAAAGATTTATTCTTCATCTTCGAATGGAGCCTCTGAGGATTTGTTTAATGGATTTCCAGCGACCATTACTGATCAAGATAACCAGTTGCTCCTTCGTGATATCACTGAAGCCGAAGTTCATACTGTGGTATTTTCAATGGATGGGTCAAAATCGCCAGGGCCGGATGGCTTTACCGCGTCATTTTATCAAACTTATTGGGAGGAGATAAAGGTGGACTTATGCAAGGAAATTGAAAAAAAATTCAGAGATGGATTCTTGGATAATGCTTTATCTCACACTCATCTCTGCCTCATTCCTAAGAAGACTATTCCAAGGAAAATGGATGATTTTCGGCCTATCAGCTTATGTTCGGTCTTCTACAAGATTATCTCTAAAATATTGGTGAATCGTTTAAAACCGATATTATCGAAACTAGTAACACCAGAACAGGCGGCATTCATTCCCGGACGTTTCATCACGGATAATGTGGTATTAGCACATGATTTTTTCATTCTATGAAGACCAATCGTAGATTATCACAATGTTTTATGGGAGTTAAAACCGATATTAGCAAAGCATACGACAGAGTTGAATGGAAATTTCTTGAGAGTATTTTGCAACATCATGGGTTTCATCCTCGTTGGATTAATTGGATCATGGTATGCGTTAGACAAGTATCGTTATGGTATGCGTTAGACAAGTATCGTTTTCGGTACTTATCAATGGATATCCCCATGGCCGGTTTCAACCACAACGGGGACTTCGGCAAGGTGACCCTTTGTCTCCCTATCTATATATTTTGTGTGCGAATATGTTGAGTTTTATGATTCATAAGGCTTCTGATGATGGACTTATTCAAGGAATTAAACTAACTCGACATTGCCCCGAAATCACTCATCTGCTATTTGCAGATGATTCACTTTTTTTCTGCCGCGCAAACTATGCCAATGCGTCTCAGCTAAAGAAAGTTTTCGATAGTTATGAAGAAGCTTCAGGGAAAACGATTAATTACTCGAAATCGTGTATCACTTTTGGTACAAAATTTTGTACTCACCACCGCGACTCTGTTATACAAACTCTGGAAATATTTCAAACAGGGGGAGGAGACAAATATCTGGGAATACCGGAAAGAATTGGGAGATGCAAATCTATAGCTTTTCAAGATGTAATGCAGAGAATTAAGGCGAAAATCCATGGTTGGGAACATCGATTCCTCTCTCAAACCGGTCGGGAGATTCTGATTAAAGCTGTTGCGAGCGCATTACCGGTGTATTTTATGAATTGTTTTCTACTTCCTCTTACATTAAGCGATGATATCGATTCTTTATTTAGTCAGTTTTGGTGGGGAGGCACTAAGGAGAAGAAAAAATTACACTGGATTGCCTGGAAAAAAATCTGATTCACAAAAGATCAAGGTGGAATGGGATTTTGGGATTGTCGGTTATTTAATCGCGCGTTACTCGCAAATCATTTCTGGAAGATTTATCATCGACCCACAAGTTTGGTTCATAAAATTTTGAAAGGCAAATATAGGCCTCATTTGGATATGTTTGATGCGATACCAAACCGAAAATCGTCGTATTTGTGGAGTTCTTTATTGACAGGTCATGATCTCTTACGGCCAGGCATACGTTATGGTATTGGAACGGGTCATGGGGTGGGGATTGGATCTCATCCTTGGCTACCTACCATCCCTTCACGACCAGCTCGGGTTCTTCGCCAAGCTTCAAAACATCTCCGCGTATCTCTGTTTTTTCAACCAGGAACTAAGTAATTGAATTTTCCTTTACTTCGCCGACACATTCATGAAGAGGATATCGATCTAATAAAGCAGCTATTTGTACCTAATCTTCCTCAGGATGATTATATATTATGGACACATACAGATACGGGCCACTACACAGTTAAGAGTGGTTATTTTAGTACTCTACAGGCTGAAAAAATCAGTTAAAATCTCATTTGTTGACTATCCGGAGCTTAATAATCGTATCTGAAAGGCACCTGTACCGCCGAAGATCCGTCACTTCTTATGGGCTGCTGCATATGGAGCCATTTCAAGTAAAGCAAATCTATGTCAGCGTGGAATGAATATTGATTCGTCATGTCCTCGATGCGGATTATTTACTTAATCAACTTTGCACATTTTATATCATTGTCCTTATGCACAGCAAGTATGGCGAAGAGGATCAACTGCACAACACTTACCCATATTTCTGTTTACTATCAAGGATTTACTGGGTTGGATTCTGGGATCAGACGATGTCTCTCTTTCTCAACAGCTTTATCCGCTATGCTTACTATGGCGTTTATGGAAATCTAAAAATGTACTAGTTTTTCGCCAACAACATCAAACTGTAACAGAACTTCATCGCCTTGCTCTTCAAGATCAGATGGAATGGGAACGAACATTGCATAGTTCAAGTCAACCATCATCGTCACTATCATCCTCCCTCTCTATAGCGAAGTCTTACTGGATTCCACCACCATCTGGCGATGTTAAATGCAATGTGGATATAGCATCACCTGAAGGTTCGGGGGTCATCGGTTGTGGATGGATAATTCAAAATCTCGACGGCACACTGTTACACTGTGGAATGTTGCGACTGCAAAAACGACCAACGGTTATTGAGAGTGAAAGCTATGGATTACTTATAGTCTTACAAATTGCTTGGTCTTTGGGATATAGGTGCATCCAATTTGAAGGCGACAATAGTGTGGCTATGTCTGCTTTTCAAAATCGATCTAATGTCCCTATTTTACAGGCTTACTCGAGAGCTATACACGATTGGGGTATTGCTTTTCACGATGTATCCTTCCATTTTACTAACCGTTGGAACAATCAATGTGCGGATTGTCTAGCCAAAAATGCTATTCAATCAATAGAGGACTCTGTTTTTACCTCTTGTCCTGTTTTTCTGTATCCTGTTTATCAGGAAGATCTTCAAAGTTTATCTTAATAAATTAAATTTGCCGTAAAAAAAAAAACACCATATTTCCAATCGTTTCAAAAATTTCAAAAAATATTACACATTCCTGTTCCAAAAATATCACAAACATAACAAATGAATTTTAACGGTTTAGAATTTAAAATTTTGGGTTTAGGTTCACATATTTAGAATTTAGTTTTGAAAGGGGTAAAGTTTGGTTTTTGGATATAACTTTATTTTAATTTTATTTATATTTAGAAAGATTTTCAAAACTATTATTAAAACTATGTTTATTCCAAAAATAACATACACTCCCAAAAGTTCCAATAATACCACATATTTTTCCAAATTATCACAAAAATATTTTCTTTACAAAAATACTACTACAAAATTTGAAATAACTTTAAAACTTCAAATTTAAATTCTAAAACCTCAAAATCAAGCCCTACCCCTTCAAGACTAAACTCTAAACTCTATTTAGTGAACTCAAACCCAAAATTATAAATTATAAACTATTAAAATTGATTTTTTATGATTGTGATATTTTTGGAACATTTAGGAGTACGTGGTATTTTTAAAACTTTTAAAAATATAGAATATTTTTAAAGTTTGAACTGGTATTTTAAAAAATTTTCTCTTACATTTATATCTTTATTTGAAAACTGGTTTGTCCATTATACTATAATTATGTGTTTATCATATTTAAAATTATATTTTATTAGATAAGGAAAAAATATGTTGACAAACTTATTTTATTTTAGGCCCAATAGAACTAAAGCCCACATTTTTTAAGTGAAAAAGTCATAATGTCCTTTGAGTCCACGTCAGTGTCTTCGCAATTTCTTCAATTTTTTTCGATTCGAGTCCCCTGAAACTCTCACGCCATTATCTTCGATTAAGCATTTCCAGCTTTCAATTCCATCTCTGAAACAATCTGAATCCAGATTAAAGCTTGCCGATGCTAAGATCCGCTCTTGCTTCGTTATTTGTTGACGTCAATTTGCGGCGTACGTTACGTCCATGCGCGCCCTTTTCTTACCCGGCGAATCTTAGACGTACCTCACGCTGCATTATTACTTCACGTTACTCCTCCCGTACAGCTCTAGGGTTTCGAATTCAGAGATGTCATCACCGCCTTTCCTGCTTTTCTTCTTCTTCTTCCTCGGAGAAAAGCGGACCATTGCCGTCTTCCCGATCGGGCCTCGTGACGAGTATGGCTCACGACGACGACGCTACGGCGGATCGGAACAGCTTTAGTAGTCATGTTCAGCTTGATGCTGGCAGCAATTCTTCGCCGCGGCTGCCGCAATCTTCTCCCAAAATTCTTACATTGCCCACCGTATTAACCCTTGGTCGTGTGGCTGCAGTTCCGCTTCTCGTCGCAAGTACGTCACATATTAAGCTTTCTTGTAGTAATTTTTATCAATCGTATGCTTTGCATCTTCTCGATTGCATTTTCTGGGATTGCATTTCATGTCAAATTGTTCGTTCTTGTGTTTTTGCTTGTAGCCTTTTACGTTGATAGTTGGTGGGCAACAACTGCTACAACAAGCATTTTCATTGCAGCAGCCATTACAGATTGGCTTGATGGCTATATTGCACGCAAGGTACTTTTATTTTTCACCATTCTGTGTATGTTTTTGTATATGTTTCCCTACATTTCACATTGCAATGTAAAAATCATGTACATTTCAGATGAGGTTAGGTTCTGCGTTTGGTGCATTTCTTGATCCAGTTGCAGATAAGGTGTGCAGACTTGTCTTTCTTAAAGATCCCTTTGATTACTTGTTTTGTTAAATCCAACTCTCCAGGCTTTGTTATACTGGAATTGTGGAAATGAGGTTGGTGTAGATATATATTCTGATTTATATCTTGGATCTTCAGCTTATGGTTGCAGCTACGCTGATTTTACTCTGTACAAAACCTATCGATGTTGCTGCATTTGGACCAGTTCCATGGTTATTGACAGTTCCTTCTATTGCAATCATTGGTAGAGAGGTAAGATGTGTAGAAAGTTATTGTTGTTTCCTTAATATGCTTCACTTGCTAAGTAAGCAAGTGTCCTTAACTATATGATACATTGGTCTTCTCGTAGATTACAATGTCCGCAGTCAGGGAGTGGGCGGCATCTCAAAATGGAAAGCTGTTAGAGGTAAGTTAAATCACAAACCTCAATCTCTAATATTGTAGTACGTGAGCTATTTTTGTTTCTGTTCTTAATGAATCATGAAATTTCATTGATTGATGCTCACAGGCTGTTGCTGTAAATAACTTGGGAAAGTGGAAAACTGCCACACAGATGACAGCACTAACAATACTTCTTGCAAGCCGAGATAGCAATGTTGGATGGCTTGCAGCTTCTGGCGCTGGATTGCTTTATGTATCAGCAGGACTATCGGTTTGGTCTTTAGTTGTTTATATGAGGAAGATATGGAAAGTACTACTAAAGTAGTGGTTAGTCTATTGGTTTTGTTTGCTTTGACTTGCATCTGGATATAATGGATTGATGGGAAGGCCTCAGTCATCGTCTGTACAGGTACCTTTTCTCTCTTCAGGGAGGCTGGTAGTTTCGTCTGTAACTGGGCCTGCACTATAGTACTCTTGTTAGTTATATTTTTCAGTGTCAGATCACAGATTGGTTTGGTATATTATCACAGAATTTTGAGTGCTACAGCTCTTGAACAGTAATCTCATGGTAAATACTTGAAGAAGTAAAAGAAGAGCTTGTAGTTTGAGAGTATGTAGATGGTTTTGCTTACCTTGTTCTTTCCTAACACAACATGAAGTATGTAAGAAGCTTTTAGTTACTGCAAATTACATACATATGCATGCATCAATTGCAAACCACAATGCTTACTCAGCTTGATTCTTTAAAAGAAGTGAGTGTTGCACATCATTTTATTTATTACTAAAATCATTGTTATGTTCACAAGGGTGAATCTTATTACCCATCCTGAGTACAAATAAAAAACTGAGAAAATCAATCTAAAAAGAGACGAAAAACAAACACCTATACATTTATTTTGTTGTCTATTGAACTAAGAAATCATTATATGAGAACTCAGGACTGGAGAAAAGATCAAAATGCTTGCTTCCAAGCGTATCTTTTAGTATTGTGATTTGACCTTCTTTAAAGAGTGTGTCCTCTTCCAATTTCTCTACTTTCTGCTTCAACATCTCCTTTTCTGACTCCAAATCCATGTTTCTCTCTTTGCATTCACCCACTTGCTTCCACAACTGCTCTCTTTCGTCCAGCAATTTTGGTAATGTAACTTTCATGTTAGCAAAGTCTTTAGCAGCTTCTTTCAGACTGATTTCAAGCCGGTTTATGTTCTCGTCTTTCTTTACTATCTGATGTCAGAATTATCATCAGAACAAACACTCAAGAATGAGATTAGTTCTTTATGAAAAATGTTTGAAATACCTGCAGCTTGAGGTCTTTCAATTGATGGATGTTTACTGAAAGGTTGTCTAAGGTGTTTTGGATTTCACATTGTAGAACTTTATTACCCTGTACTCCTGCAGCCACTTCTGCTTGCAGCTGTTCGATTTCTTGCTCCTTGGAATACAATTTCTCTTTTAATAACCTTGTGATTAGAGTTTCTGCTCTCAGTTCAGCTCTCAGAGATTCCTAAATCAGATAAAGTTAAATCATTCAAATGTATTTGCACGCATCGGTGGATAAGAAATGAACAGATTTTAGTAATACTCATTACTCACCTCATCTAAGTGGCTTCTAGTCCTATCAGCATGTAAGGAAGATGATTCTGAATTTGATGCCATCTCATCGGATTTCTCAAGCAATAAACTAGTCACTGTCTGCAGACTCCTCTTTAGGCTTTCAGTTCCACGGCGTATTCCATAGACACTCATCTCAGATTCAATCAGAAACTGCTCACTTATTCCATTATTCATTGCTTGCATATCCTGATGGGAATCATGGAACTGAGCTAATTTCTCTCTGATGAAATTCAGAAACTTGTAACATAGCTGAGTGCTCTCACTTAACATTGATATCCCTTGATCTTGCAAGTGATATACACGCATCTTCATCTCATTATCTAGCTTAAAGGTCATAGCGTCGCCTTCTTCTTCTTCATTTCCTTTTAGTCGGTTCAGCAGACAAATATTCTCATGACGAAGAGAATCAGCTTCAAGCTTCATTGATTCTAACTCCTTTCTAAGTGAAAATTCAACCCCTGTCAACCTTATTTGCTCCATCTGCAATTTCTCTGATGGTTGATTCTTAGTTTCCTCTGAGAGACAATCTCTAAGTCCTTGAATTGTCTTCTCTTGTTCTTTACAGGTTCTTAGAAAACTTGTAACAGATTTTTGTAACTCCCTGCACTCCATATCTTTCTCTTCAAAGTTCCTTCTTACTCTATGAAGATCTTCTCTAGTACCAGCATAACTCTCTTCTAGTTTAGAGAGCTTTTGCATAAGATATGAATTTTCTTCACGCGTTTCCTCTGTTGTTGCACTCAACTCCATTACTGTTTCATCCAAATGTCTTATCATTTCGATTCGCTCACTTTCTTTTCCATGGAAAGTCGATACATCTCTTTGTAATGAGACATTATGCTCAGCAAGCTCTCTAACACGCTCTCTCAACCTCTTCTCCTCTATCTGGAAACTATCGAGCTTCGAAGTCCACTCACTTAACCTTCTATCAAACTCTTTCTCCAATCCAAACTGTAACTCACTCTTCTCTTTCTCTAGTCTCTTTATATGCAAGTCCCAATCTGCTTTTGCGCGCTTGATCTCTTCCCTAGCAAAATCCCTCTCAAGCATTTGTGACCTCAAAAGACTTAAGACCTCAAAAGCCAAGCCTAACCTCTCCTCTTGCATTTTTCTAATATCTCCAATTAAAGATGAAATATCAAAGTCACAATCTGAAAGAAACTTCTGCTCCTCTAGTTCTTCAGAAAGAACCTTTACTCTCTTTTCAGCTTCTTTATACTTTCTTTCTAACTCATAATTAACATCACCTTCATTACAAGCATAATCATGCTTATTATTACCATGTAAGAATAGATCTTGGTGGTGCTCTTTGTGGTCTTCATCCAATGGAAGATTGGCGAAAACATCCAAGTTTGAGTCAAGTGTTACACCATTGTATCCACCACATACATCTTCTTGTATGTTATTAGGCTCCTTGGTCTTTCCATGAGTATGAGAGAGTCTTTCAATGACACTTCTTGCAAGTGAACGAGGCGATGTATCTTTCAAACAATTCTCCATATAATCAGTGGAAGAGAAATTCAAGCGAGCACCATTTTTAGGTTGTTGTTTGTCTGATAATGGTGAAGGGCTTTGAATTCGTGGTGGAAGCCTCCTTCCTTTGATGCTCCCTGAGTGATTAGAAACATTCTTTTGCTTACTCCTTTCAAAATGCTCTTCTCCATCTATGTAACGATCCAAGACTTGACTAGAGACATTACTAGAACAAGTTGATAAACTTCCAGATGAATCAAGTACTTTGTACATGTTACTAAACTCTGCTTTTTTACTTTGTCTTTCCGGATTCAAACATCTGAAACTGAAACATACCAAAAACAAACATTGAGTTTTCTGTAGCAACAAAGTGTAAGATCATAAGTAGAATAAAGATTTTTACCGGGAAGAATGATTTCTCTGTCGATTTCGGTTGCTTACAGAAGCATCAACTAGATCATAAGAGGAGTTTCCATCATTGAGAAAAGCTGCTGAAGACAGAGAATGGCTTCGCCTAAGAGCCTGAGAACAAGACTCCTCACTTTGTGACTTCATAAACTGACCCTTTAGGCTACTTTGTTTTTCCCTGCGGATTTGCTTATCCGTTGATGATGATTTGAAAAAGAAAAGCTTCTTCATTGTTGCAGCAGCTTCAATCAAACTATATGAAAACAGATTAATATGTGAAAATATGATCAAATCGTAAATGGCACAAAAAGGTAGTAGAAAGGGACACTGATCTGATTGCTACATGGAATGATTAGAGAGATTAATAATCATGAGTGTTAAAACATTTTTGTGTTTTGCTGAGAGTAAAGAAGAGTGTTTGTTCGAGAGAGTGAAACCTACTTAATAACTTAGCTCGTTGATGAGAATGATTTCAACCAATCTTTGTCTTTTTATTAGCTTGACGATGAGAAAAAATAGTTAAAAATAGAAAAACGATCAAGATCGCCACAAGTTTTTATAACGAAAATGTCAGAGAGCTTCTGACAGATCCGTAAACATCGAGTGTTAGGTAAGTAAAAGACTAAACTAACCTTAAATTTAACAATTACAAAACCCTAGAAAACGACCAAATCGAATCTTTCAATGAATTTTTATTTGTTAGAATCGAGCATCGAACCTGAGTCACAGTGACGGAGAAAATGAAGAAGAATCTGTACGAACAAAGTCCAAAAATATAATAAAAACAGAGTGATTCTCCAAAATGGAGAGAAACTCAATCAAAAGAGAAACGTAGATTTAATGACGGCGTTAGTTAACGTCGACTGTAGAAAGGCGGCAGTGTAACAAACGGCTTTCGCCGTCAATAGAGTAACAGAAAAGGGTATTTATGGAAATTTGATTATGTCACTTTTTGAAGAAAAAAAGCTATTTGATCCAGAAGAGCGGGCCTTTTTCTGTTACTTTATATCTTGTTGTGGGCCTAATTGTGTTAGCTGTTTAGTAATCAAATTAAGTTTCTGCCTTGTATTAAGTAGAGGTGGGTAAATGAGAATTTTATGAATGGGAACGAGACGGGAATTTAAAAACAAAAATATATGTTTTATTTATGTCCTATTTTAAATTCAGGACGAGAACGGTATGGGACGGGATGGGACGGGACGGGAACGGGAATTCCCGAAAATATAATAAATAAACCAAATGTTTTTGTTCTTACAGCAGTTAGCTAATTTTCAACGACACACCGATAACAACCATAAAAATAAAAATAAATATATATGTTTAAATAGTATCAAAGTCAATTACTTCTATTTTAAATAGCATCAGTTA
>OVBE01004229.1:0-24531 GCA_900406425.1 Iberis pinnata | reverse complement strand
GTGTACTACGGCATCCTTCGAGAGATATTGGAGATCCGTTACCCAGGGATGTTGAACATTAGATATAATGTAAATAACTCAAGTATAAGCATGTAAGTTCTATCATATATGGCAATAATCGGCTTGTCTAATAGCTTAAGAGACATTGATTCATGTCCAAAATTTTAGAACATCACCACAAATTTATCTTTTTGCATTGATTTACGTAAACAATATAAAGAAAGTGATGTTAGATCCAACCAGATCAATATAGAGATACATAAAGTCGTTATTTTCTCATACTAATTTTTGTGAGAACCGAAATTCACACCGGCGATTTCCGTTAGTTAAGGAAAATTAAGAAACCTTAACTTTCTCAGAGGTTCCGGATTTCTGTGAGTCAAACATATACGAGAACACGACAATAAATAATAAAGATACGAAAATGAATACATTTGCAAGTAAGAAAAGAGCGAAAGAGTTTCTTATTCCAAATATGTGTATGAGCGTGTTACATTCAGATGATAGCCTCGGCCGCAAGGGCTGTTGCGAATATCCTAGTTCTAACAAGGGAGACGGATAAACCTAATTGAGTCGCAACTCACCAACAAGAACGAAAACATAACCTAAAGCCCTAAGTGTTTGATGCAGAGAATAAAATGTGTCTAGTGCTCTTCCTCCTCATCTCTCCTATATAGACTTCTGAGGTTGTTTCGCTTTCCTTTTCCGCCTCTGATTTGAGTTCATACTTACGTAGAAATATTATTTTCCGAGTTTGTTCTTCCGCAAAAGTATTTCTTTTCGTATGCGAATTTATATTTCTTCATAAATGTTCATTTTTAGATTTCTTCCATTTTATGTTTTGTGAAAATAGGTTAGACCATCATACGCATTGGACCGGATTCTCGCCCGAAATCGTAACGGGGCTATTAACGCGGTTCAAACGATTTTACAATTCCTATCGAAGAAACGGTATTTCATACGATGATATGATACAAATTTCACAAAATAATAATGTCACCCGTATATGTGAGATAACATTGGCGTTTAAGTTGGTCGATAACGTTTTATACAATTGATAAAAAGGAACGCGTCTTTATGACCGTTCCAGAGAATGATAAATTTAATCGCATAGCTCAGATAATCCTCGGTGTTTAGGCTAACTATCATCGTTTTATACGATTAAATCTTATACAAAAGGATTTTATGATTCTTTCACAAATCATAGGAAATAATCGATAGGATTACTTCGATATTCAAGCTAATCATTATCGTTTATACGATTAATTTGGAACTTATATGAAAGGAATGAGATTTACGGTTATTATCCTAAAATTCCAATGATATCTCAAAACGATACGAAGTGAGAGGCGATTTGGGTGGTTCAGCTCGCCCAACGTATGTTGTTCAGCTCGCCTTGAATGTGTGGGCGAGTTAAACGTGTGTTGTTAGCCCGCCTATGGGCAAGTAGAATGTATGTGGGTTTGTATGTCCGTAAACAATAAGATTTGAAAACAAAGTGTTTATCCGGAGATTGCGGTTGCTTCTTGTTCTTATCTTCATTCAATTAATTTCAAATAAGTCCTATTTTTCTTAGCCCAATAAGTAGAACTAAGGATTCCGAAATATATCTGTCGAGATCTTTCGTATATCACGGCTCGGTTGGTTTATTTTTTTGATCGAGATGATACGACTAGTGCGGTTTGATGTTCAGATCAAATGATTAACAAATTCGTGAAATCTTTTAGACATCAATTTTTTCGTAACCGTTTTTGATCTCAACAGTTAGCCCCCAGCTCGTAAGAATCGTTGAGATGTTCTTTCGAGATATAGGGTACGTTAGGAAAGTTATGCGAAATCGATGGCTAAAAGTCTGAGACTTTGTCGTGGGAGACTAAACGTCGTCATGGGCGACCTGACTTCGTCGTGGTTAACATGACTTTGTCTAGGGCTGATAGTAAGATTTTTCAGTGTTTCTACTTCAATTCCCTAATGCACTATCATTGTCATTGTAGCATATTTGGTTTTCAATCCAAATCATGACAATTAAGACACTATAACCTATGAGAATTTCATATAGTCTAAGCCAAATAAGATGATAGATTTAAAGCTAACATCCTAATAAACATAAAGCATAAACGTCAACTAAAAGTAAAACAAAGCAAAAGTCAATAATACTAAGAAAAGTCAACATAAATTTGAAATGTAAATCAAGATAAAAAAACTAAGCAAATGGGCAAAGACAATTGACTTAGGTGATCATATGACATTCTATGATGTTAATACTCACTTTCTAGTGTTAATCCTTGGTCTAGAATTCCCTTAATTAGACTAATCTACTCTCATGACACTAATTCCTCTCTTAATTATGCAACTAAAAACAATATCTTGGATAATTACACAATCTAGAGGCAATAAGATCTAATTAATGATAAACCAACTAACTAAAAACAATATATTGGATAGTGTCATTTAGCAAACAATAGTTGGTTCATTAATTTCATCAAACACCTTTCTCGCACAATTCATCTTATTATCTAAACTTGAGTGATCAAGTAAAATTTAGCATTAAACACAACTATTGAATGAAGATTTAAGCTATTCAACTCTTAAACATCATATTTAATCATCTAATCACCCTAATCTACCTATACTTAGGAATGAACTACTCACTACTCATAGATAAAACACAAGTTCTAATGATGAAAATGTGTAGAATCATGATTAGAAACATAAATAGAAGAAGATTCACAATCAAGACAAAGATAAAACTTCAAAATAAACAAAGACTAAAATGTTTACAAAAGTTTTCTTAAGAGAAAAAGAGATAAAGCATAAGTTTAAGTTTAGAAACCTTATATAGTATCCTAAAATGGCATTGATTTAACCAAAAATAATTGGGTTAACTCAATTAAAAATGGGCTTAAACTGAAAAAGTTAAAATGTTGACTTTTTGGCTGGGATCGGTTTGGCCAAACGGGTCCTTGCCCCCTAGAATTTGTATATTTTGAGGATCGGTTTGGACAAATCAATCTAAGCTTCGTGGTCCATATTTATCTTATCTTTGAAATAACTCTTTGGAAATCTGACTCAAAGGGCTAAAACTTTGATGATAGAGTCTTCTCCTAATTTGAAATGGAAGCTGGTGTAAAAGAGGCATCTTTAGAGCGGACAGTTTGGAGCCTCGAATCTAGCGGATTACAACTTTGTTGGTTCTTATCTTGCAATTCTTTGGGGCGTTCAAGGTGATTTTTGGATTTTTTGGAAAGCTTGAATGCATGGTTACAATATTCCTCAAGGTCCCATGGTGAAAGTCATATTGTAAAATCCAAATCGCTTAATCTTTAAGGCTTGTTGTTTTGATCCCTATCAAGTCCCCTTTTAGGATCTTTTGTATCCATTTGATCTCTTACAAATTGATTCACCTAAAACATGAATATGACATGCAAATGCATCCTATATTTTCCTAAATGCAAGTGAATCTACTTAAAATGAATGAAAAAGAGTTAAAATGCATCAAATACACATTATATCATGGGCGACATGACTTTATCGTCGGGCGACCAGACTTCATTGTGAGGAACCAGACTTCATCGTGGGCGACCTGACTTCATCGTGGGAGACCTGAATTTTTCCGTGGGCGACATGACTTTGCTGTGGGCGCCTGACATCGCCGTGGGCGATCTCACTTCATCGTGGTTGACCTGAATTCGTCATGAGTGATCTGACTTCATCGTGGGTTACCTGAATTTGTTGTGGGTGGCCTGACTTTGTCGTGGGTGACCTGACTTCGTCTTGGGCAACCTAACTTCATCGTGGGAGACATGACTTCCTCGTGGGCGACCTAACTTGACTTTGTCGTGGGCGTCTTAACTTCATCGTGGGCAACATGACTTCATCGTGGGCAACCTAACTTCATCGTGAGTGACCTGACTTCATCGTGGGTGACCAAACTTTTTTGTGGGTGACCAAAATTTTTTGTGGGTGACCAGACTTTGTTGTAGGTGACCCGACTCCATCGTGGGCGAATGGACTTCGTCGTGGGCGACTTGACTTTTTCGTGGCCGACTAGACTGGGCCAAACGATCAGTTCAAGAAAATGCACCAGTTATTCGAGGAGTACCATGAGTGTCATGGATATGTGGGTGCCTTATAGCGTACCTAACATCCCGACTATTCGTATAACACCAAGATGGACAAGATTTCAGGTTATATGAAGAGGTATGAAAACGTAGTCTTCGATCCCTCCGATCGAAGAGAGGATTTGGGAGCGTTCGGCTCCGATCCTTGTTTTTTTATTTGGAAGAAGTCAGGACTACTACTTGCGGCGAAGAGGATGCGATGGACAGGATCCGAGCTTGCTTGTCGTCGAAGACTTTTTGATGTCTGGCTATTATGAGTTTGAAAAGTGCATGCTTTTGTCTAAAGGGAGCATGTTCCCTATGTAGGTTATGTTTTTTTAGTTTGTCGGGATTGGCTGTGTGTAGCTCTGAATCCCTATTAGTTTACGGTTTTTAATGGATTATGTTGCACATTGTATCTATGTATGAGTAATATTGAGGCTAGATTACGTGTTGTCATCTCATATCTAGCTCTCGGATGGTTTTGCTACATTTTTTTATCCGTTTCGTGTGCAAATTTAAGAACAACTTAATTCTTGGATTTTAGGAACTTGCGAACATTAGCGAAGAGACAAGTTTAGGGATCTCATATCGGTGTGTTACTATGTATAGAGATGTTAGAGACCAGTTTGTTGAGTTTAGAGCAAGACTTAGGCTTACTCTCGGTTTAGTGTGTGTGGCGGCTTACGTGTCCCGTTTGTGATTTGGACCTGCTTTCGTCTCAATATTGAAATATGCGATAAGTTCTCGACTTATATGATTTTCATTGATTGGAAACCGAGCATCTCTTCAAAGACAATTTCTAAGTCGTTCGGAAGTGCTGACAAAAATTTTGGATTTCTTGTACAGCGCACTATTATCCTTAGTATGTTTAGGACTTTTAGAATTCGTTGTGATCAACAAAAAATATAATGGTAGATGCTCTTCACGAAGGATGTGTGTTTGAGAAGATGTTAGTTTGTATGACTGTTTGGTCTTCCAAGATGGTGTTTTCATCGAGGAAGGTATTTTTGTCGAAAAACGGTCTTCAGGCGTCTGTGACATCTCGCGATGCTGAACATTGATTTTTATTTGATATACTGCATTTCATGCTTAAACGAACGCGGGCTTGAAGATGTTTTAGCAGTGCTGCAAGGCTTTTGTTTTAACCTTTCGGTAGAAAAATGGTTTGGTTTGTTTGCGGATGTTTGCAGCCAAAACTGTTGTTTCACTTTGAATGTTAAATTATTTGATTTTTTTATTTATTTATGAGAGTTATTTCATAAGCATTTTCAGTTTTATGAAAGTTGTATCATAAAATATTTTCTAACTTAATTTACAAAAAAAAAATCCACAAAATGTTATCGAGTTTAATTTTATGAAAGTTGTTATGTAAAATTTCATCGATTCTTAATTTTACGTAAGTTGTTTCGTAAAATGTTTTGAGTTTAATTTTACAAACTCTGTTTTGTAAAATTTTGTAGAACTTAATTTTATGAAAGTTATATCGTAAGATTCTTTTGAGCTTGATTTTACAAAACAAGTTTCGAAAAAAGTCATCGGGTTTAATTTTAAGAAAGTTATTTCGTAAAATATTTTCATGTTTATTATTGCGAAATTTTTTTCATAAAATGTCGTATAGTTTAGTTCTACGAAAGTTATTTCGTAAAATATTTTTGAGTTTAATTTTACGAAAGTTTTTTTGTAAAATATAGTCGAGTTTAATTTTACGAAAAATGTTTCTTAAAATGTTTTTGAGCTTAAATTTCTGAAAGTTATTTCCTAAATTGTTTTCGAGTTTAATTTTATGAAAGTTGTTTCGGAAAATATTGTACGAGACCTGTTCGAGTTGTTTTTTTACTTGAGCAGTTTTAAGCGAATTGTGGATTGATGTGTTTAGCCGAAATGTGTCGAATATGTTTGCGACAGAAGAAAATGGTGAAATTTTCTAAGTAAAAGTGTGTGTTTCTTATTGCCGTAAAATTTCTTAAATATCGAGTACAAGAATGCAAATATTTCAAAATATAGGAGTATACGTATATGTACCCATCCCCCCCCCCCCTTTCAAGAGGAGGACAACAAGTGAATGGCTTAGGTGTGGGTGTGACTTCAGATAAATTAACGCCCATCCTGTTTAGCGAATCGCGAAAGATCAAGTTCACTGTATTTCCTGTATCGATGAGGATGTTTGCGACTTTGAGGTTGTGTATGACCAGGTCAATTACAAGGGGGTCATTGTGCGGTGTGTCGATTCTAACAATTTCACATTCCTTGAAAGTGATCGGGTTATTCGGTGAGTTGGCGGATGTAAAGAGAAGGGGAGCGGGCCAGTTGGCGCTCAATTCAACCTTGCGGTGTTATGCTTTTATCGAGGAGACCTAGGCGGTCGATCAGTTTTTTTATCAGATCTTTTATGTTGGACACTTCTGACATTTCCCTCACGCGTAGTTTTGCTGCTAGCCTAGCTCCGAAAACTTTAGAGTTCGCCGTGGAGTGATCCTTTGTTTTGTGGAATTCACAGAAGGTGTTTCATCGTACGAGACGTTCCGAGTCTAGGTGTTACCCGATGTCCTTCCCTGTTTGGATGATGGATTGATAGGGTAGTTATGTGCGCCTTGAAGATCTTTTCCCTCTAGATGAACGTACTTGTCCTTACGAGGGTTTTTATTTTTCGGCCTATGCTCTGAAGGAGCATCTTTTGCGGATGCCTTTGCTGGCTTATGCTTTTGCGACAAAACTTTCATTTCTTCTTCGATGATAACAAAGTTTGTGACCTTATTAAGAGCATCATGAATCGTATGTGGCTTTCTGAGGGTTGTCCACTCCCGGAATTTTGACTTATGCCAGAGGGCTTTTCGAAGCGCGTCCACGGCTACCTTATCGCTGATCCCGCTGACTCTCGACATCACGATCTTGAAATGTTTCATGAAATCTCATAGAGGTTCATCTTTCTTTGAGAAAATCTCCATAGAGCGACATCGGAAGTTTCTTTATCCATAAACATGGAGTATTGTTTGAGTTCCGAAGAGACTTGTCGGAAGTTTATGATGGAGTTGCGTTTTAGCTTAGATAACCATTCGAGAGCCGCTCCCTCGAGATGTTCAACGAAAAGAAGGCATAATCCTGCATCTCTTTCGTCCTCCTTGAGTTTGGACCTCGCCATCGCGAACTGCAAGATTTACAGGTGAGCTTTTGGATCGTTGGTTCCGTCATACATGGAGATCTTAATTTTTCCTGGATCAGAGATTTTTGCTTTTGTTATATGGGCTGTAAATGGAGTTTTCCGAGCTTCCTCGAGGAGTCAGTTGATCTCCGGTCCGTACTGGTAGCATGGTGAATTTACAATTTTACCGCTTGAACTTCTGCAGTGGTTTTTGCAATGTAGATCATGAATTTCATCGAGATCATCGTCAGTGGCTTTTGGAGCTTATCGGTGTTTTTTACGGATTGTATGAGCTCATCGGCTTTTTCTCTTGCTCTACACATAAGATATTTTCTTCCTCTTCTGTCATGGGTTTGTTAGGTCGAGAGTTTTTTCGAGCACGCAATTGTTTCTTCTCATTGGGTGTACATTCGCGTCTTCGTCCAAAGGATCGGGCTGTTCACTGAGTTCCAAGTTAATTTCCTCAGATTTGTTCTCTTCTGTTTCCTCGTTGAAAGGCAAAAGGTTGTCAGGTTTTTTCAACGTTGCGACAAGACTGGTTTCGTCGGGGTTTTGTTCCCTTGGTTCCTTTTGTGCGTTTATGGCGCCCTGTCGAACGAGGTTGCGAAATCGAGTCTTTTCTCGTAGAGCTTGGTAGTTCTGCACAGAAACATGGTTTTGGTCCTCGCGATTAACGTCTCAACCTGTGTAACGAGAGAACTCGTTAACTTATCTTGCTCTTCCAACTTCTTTTCAAGAGTCAAGAACATCTTCTGAATCTCCTTGAACGCAACGACAACGTTGACTGCGGTGATGTTCGTTGGCGGAGTGTTATCAACGTTGTCATTCGGTGCGACACTGGCACATATTGGTTGGTCATTTTGATTTTTGTAGCCATGTATCTTAGTGTTTTGCGGAACCAAGATTCGCACAGTCGATTCCATTAGTTAAGGAAAGTTAAGAAACCTTAACTTTCCCAGAGGTCCCAAATTTTTGTGAGCCAAACGTATATGAGATCAAAACACAACAATAAATAATAAAGATACGAAACTGAATACAAATTTTCAAGTAGGAAAAGAGCGAAAGGGTTTCTTATTAAGAATCTGCGTATGAGCGTGTTACAGTCAGATGATAGCCTCGGCTGCAAGATCTATTGGTGAGTATTCTAGTTCTAGCAACGGAGACTGATAAACCTAATTGAGTCAAAAATCACTAACGAGAACGGAAAAATAACCTAAAGCCCTAAGTGTTTGGTGCAAAGAATAAAACATGTATGGTGCTCTTCCTCCTCATCTCTCTTATATAGACTTCTAATGTCAGTCCGCTTTCCTTTTTCGCTCCATTCGAGTTCATTCTTCCGTGGAAATCTTCATTTTCGAGTTTGTTCTTCCAAGGAAATATTCTTTTTCGTATGAAAATTTACATTTCTTTAGAAATGTTCCTTTTTAGATATCTTCCATTTTTATGTTTTTTGAAGCTAGGATAGACCGTCATAGGTATTGGACCGGATTGTCGCCCAAAATCGTAAGTGGGCCGTTATCGTGCTTTAGGCTTATTTGAGCCACTTTGCAGGGTAGACAATTTTTACGATTCCTATCGGAGAACCTATCTTTCGTACGATGATACGATACATATTCCATAAAATAATAATGTCAATTGTATAGGTGAGACAATGTTGGCATTTAAATTGTCCATTATAATTTTATACAATTTATCAAAAGGAACACGTCTTTATGACCGTTCTGGAGAATGATAAATTTAGTTGCATAGCTGAGATAATCCTCGGTATTTAGGCTAATCATTATCGGTTTTTACGATTAAATCTTATACGAAAGGATTTTACGATTCTTTCACAAATCATAGAAAATAATCGTAGATAAGATAACTTCGGTGTTCAAGCTAACTATTACCATTTGTACGATTGATAAAAACTTATACGAAAGGAATGAGTTTTACGGTTTTTATCGTAGAATTTCAACAGAAACTCAAAACTATACGAAGTGAGAGATGATTTGTTCGAGACACGGTATGGTCACCCATGGGCGAGCTGAACGTGTGTTGCCCAGCTCGCCAATGGGCGAACTAAACTTGTGTTGTTCAGCTTGCCAATGGGCAAGCTGAACATGTGTCGTTAGCTCGCACATGGGCGAGCAGAAAGTATGTGGTTCTGTCTGTCAGTAAACGACAAGATTCGGAACCAAAATGTTTGTCCAGAGATTGCGGTTGCTTCTTGTTGTTCCTAAACATATATGTCGAGATCTTTCGTGTTTCACGGCTCGGTTGGTTTATCTCGTCAATCGGGATGATACGACTAGTGCAGTTTGATGTTCGGATCGAGTGATTAACATTTCTGTGAAAGCTTTTAGACATCGATTTCGTTGTGACCGTTTTTTACCCCAACAAATTTATAAGTCAAACTCCATAACATGAAAAATACAAGTGGTGAAATTTTTTTTTGATGAAATGTTAAATTTATTGAACTTTTAAAATACGTCAAATATACAAAATAATAAAAGAATAGATGGAAACGTTGTTCAATCAAACAGCTAGGGAGTCCTTTGGTGTAGAGTGTGCTTTTTTGGTGCCTTATTAAAACCTAATACTAGAAAACCCTATGGGATAAAATCAGTATCAGGAAAAATAGTACAAACCAAAAACCACCACCAAAAGGACGAGGTAGTAAGCAAGAAGATAGGGAGGCTGTTGTGTCGTGGCATGGGGAGGATTATGAATGCAAGGATCTCCAGCGCAGTCCGACAGAGTACATAGGCGAAAGAGGCCCGTAGTGAAGGCTATCAATCCGGTCTGAGATGGTACAAAGTATCTGGTGGGTGAGAAATGCCATGGAATAGTGCGGTGCAGCGTGGCGACGATCATTTCGCTCTCGCTAAACATGATAAATCATTGTTTGGAAGCATAGTCGCAGGAGTTCATCATCAAGACGAGGCAATGTGCGATGCCGTAGGGAGGTTAAATTATGAGGCCAGGCAGGATTGGACAGAAAAAGAGAGAAGTGGACCAGAAATGGTTGACCAAATGGTGTAGGTATAGTGGCACACGAAGAATAGATGGTCTCGAGTCTCGTCGGGTTCAGCACATAGTACACATGCTTGATGTATACCCCAGCTACGCATATGACGTCATGTTTGTAACCTGTCAAGAATAGCAAGCTAAGTAATAAAAGCATAACGAGGAATGGCTTGCAAGAACCAAACCGAGCGTGATCAAGCTTGAGAAGGGTGAGAAATACTTAGTCGCTGATAGGTACGGAGAGAGGAAAAACACGATTTGTATAGATAAGTCCCATGCTTCCAAAGGGAAATATCTTGACCAGCTAGGGTGCTAGGCGGAGCGGTAATCTAAGAATGCAAGAGGCAAAGAGCCGAGATTCAGGGATACCAGAGCTGCCAGAGCTAGTCCTGGGCAGCTTGTGATACTGTTGCGCTACGAGCAATACCAAATTCACGATTACCACCAGCCCCGGTTAGGGAAAATAAGGGCCCAATACCTGTCTAATCCTCGAACCAAAAAGATGTGCGAGTTCCATTTTGAACCCAAGAGCGAAAGTAAACAGCTGCTAGTTGGCGACAACTTAAGAGCTTTTTCCATATCCAAGAGCTCCTTATGGTAGCACTTGCCTCCCAAAATGAAGAGTGGCGAAGAAGGTGGTGGTTGATCCAAGTGACCCAGACCGATTTGGCACATGAAAGAAGACGCCAAATAACAGAAAGCGAGAAAACAAGAGATGTATCTACAAACTTACAAGTACCGAGACCCCCTGCCGCTTTTGGTTTACAAACCTCCTCCCAAGCTAACTTGGACATATGGTGACTGGTTGGTGTACCCCACCAAAGGAAATTACTACACAAGCTATTAATCTCACGAATGCAACATGTACGTAACCGGAATGTGGATTGCCAGAAGTTGACCATGCTGACGATCACCGATTTAATTAATTGTAGCCGACCTGCATAAGAAAGCATTTTATTGTCCAGTTAGTCATTTTTTGTCAAATACGATCTACTAGCGGGGCGTAATCAAAACGAGTGAGCTTTTTGGTCGTTAGTGGAAGCCCCAAATAGCGGACTGGAAGGGCGGCAAGCTTGAGACTGAAACATGAAATGGCAAAGAGCAAAGAGGGATTTGGGTTGGAAGTTACAAAAACAGAGGAATTAGCTACATTTACCCGAAGGCCTGATGCTCTACCAAAGACATCAAAAAGACGAAGAATGTTGGTGATTGAAGAGGGCGTGCCATCTGTAAACACAAGGATATCATCAGCGAAGCAAAGATGTGTAAGGGGGGTTTCTCGACATCGAGGGTGATAGACACAGCGTACGGAAGCAGCAGCTGCATTCAAAAGTTTGGATAAGACATTAGTGACAAATACATAACGATAGGGAGAAAGGGCGCAGCCTTGATGAATGCCTCGGCCACTGGGAAAGTATCCCACCGGTTCGCCATTCACGGAGATGAAGAAAGTAGCTAAGGAGATGCAAAGGCGGATCGAATGGATAAAAACCACTGGTAAGCGCATAGCCTGTAAGACAAAAACAGTAAAATCCCAGTTAAGAGTGTCAAAAGCTTTGGCAATATCCAGTTATAGTGTGCAACGAGAAGAGAGAGTACGGCGGTGGTAATCTGTGACAACTTCCATAGCAAGCATAACATTTTCAAGGAGGAGGCGACCCTGAATGAATGCGCTCTGGTTAGGTTCGATGGCGTCCGGGAGAATGGTTTTAAGACAGTTTCCTAGAATCTTGGAAATCACCTTACAAAGCACATTACAGCATGAGA
The DNA here is from genome assembly GCA_900406425.1 of Iberis pinnata. Lineage (NCBI taxonomy): Eukaryota > Viridiplantae > Streptophyta > Magnoliopsida > Brassicales > Brassicaceae > Iberis > Iberis pinnata. Next base: position 12,513 of record OVBE01004229.1, on the reverse strand, counting down.
TGAGTCGGTAATCACGAAGAGTGGAAGGATTCTCGCCCTTTGGAATTAAAGAGAATAGAGTCGCGTTAACTCCACGGGGGAGGAATGCTTAGATGAAGAATGATTGTATCACTGTAATAAAGTCTTCCCCAATGACTGACTAGGCTGATATAAATAATTCTGAGGTGTAACCATTGGGGCCTGGAGCCTTATTAGAAGGCATACTAAATAGCGCATATTTTATCTTTGGACCTAAGACTTGTTGATAAAGAAATGTGGTTGCATCCATTGGGCATCGATTTGTGAGCAAAGCTGAGAGAATGTCTCGCAGAATTGGTTCAATGCCTGGTTGATGTTGCAGGAAGGATTGAAAGTGACAGCCGCAACTTTAATCGAAGGAACATCGGTGATGGTGTCCCTAGAACTCAGGACTAAGCGCTTAATGGTATTGCGAGTGTTATGGGTATCCGCCACATGATGGAAAATCTGTGTTATGGTCACCTAACTGCAGCCACGTAATGCGAGAGCGCTTCTTGTAAAAATCCTCTTTAGCTTGCGCTAGATGGTGACATTTACCCGTGGCACTTCGCTCAACGGCAAAGGAAGAGTCTGATGGATGAAGCAAGGCTAGCTTTTGGCATCGATGAAGATATGCATACGCCACCATAAGCAATACGGTTAACCAAACGCAATTGACTTTTGAGACCCTTTAGCTTCACATGAAAAATCCGAAGAGCGAGCCTAGAGTGGATGAGAGGAGGAGAAGCTGTACAATGAGAGCCAAATATCTGCAAGAAAGAAGGGTGATTAGTAATGTAGTTATTAAACTTGCAAGGCTTCCGAATAGGAGATAAGGGGGTTGAGAGATGAATAATGCAACGGGAATGATCTAAAACACCATTTGCTTCAAACACGGTATAGGATTGAGGGAAAGCATTGGACCACACATCATTGATAAGAGAACAATCGAGCTTCTTGCTAATTGGGTCGTGATCCCGTCGATTTGACCAAGTAAACCAAGGTCCCACATAAGAAAGATCAGTAAGGTCAGAGTGATTGACGAAAGCTTGGAATTGAAGCATTCTTAGTTGTCAAGAATTCCGAGTTGACCGAGAGTTGTCAGAGTGAGATAGGATCTCGTTGAAATGACCAAAGACCAGCCAAGGTAAGGGGGAGGATCCACAAATACGACAACTTTATAAAGATCAATCCATAGCTGAACCCGATCAACCTGAAAATTTGATGCGTAAACACAAGAAATTAGCACAATATCACCAGATTCAAGAGTAGATAGAGAAGTGATGAGTTGGGAAGTGGTCAAAATGGGTGTGACTACAACACTATCCTTCCCGTACACCCAAATACGCCCGAGACAGTGAGATCCGTAGTTATGGATAGCACTCCAAACAGGGAGAGCAGCCTGCAAAATACGAGAAAAGTTAGAAGATTGGACACAAGTTTCAAGAAGGCAACCAAATTGAGGCTTAGTAACCAGCATCCACTAGCGCACAATTGAATGTTTACGGGATTGATTAACACACCGAGTATTCCATGTAAAGAGCGACATATCCATTTAGTGTTTCCGAGAGGAAATATTGTGCTTAGGTGGGAGGGACAAGTTTTTGCCACCAGTCCGAGAGGTGACATTAGTCTTGGGGTCTTGTATAGGCTTAGTCTTGGTAATGTAACGCGATCCTGTTTTGGCTGTCTGCGATGGGCCTGATTCCGAGTCGGATATCTGTCTGTCTTCTTTCTCCTCCTTGGTATCACCATTCTCAAGAAAAAAGAACCGTGAGGGTGGAAATTTAGTTGTGCTAGCTGGTGGTGTGATCACCTTTACCGGTGATTTAGAGTTTTGTCTAGTAACCTGGGACCAACCAGAGGCTTCTTCAGTTTCCGGTCAACCGCAATAGCAGTATGCAACAAAGAAATAGAAGCTTATGTGGCTGATACGTCCTTAGTGTGCACTTGGTTGGACACAACACCCGAGCTTGTTCCATCAATTGTTGGACCGTTACCTACAAGAAAAAAATAGAATCATTTACCACACGTTGTTGAGAAATCAAAGTATGTAGCAAAGTGTTAAGTGGGGAATTAGAAAACGCAGCAGTATCTGCGGTTGTGTCAAGATCTAATGCTGGTACGATTTGTGGAACTAGGGCAGCAGCCTCTTGTACTGGAGTTGGAACGGCGTGTTGAATCACTGGTTCAGATTGTGTCGGGATCGTTATAACCACAGTTGCTTGTTTCTTCCGACAGTCACTTGTTTTGTGGCCCCATGTGGAGCAAGTATCACACTTAGGAAGGAGCCTCGGGTAGGTATCACGAATAGGCTTGGCAACATCTGAAAGTTCGATGGTGTGGGTGAGTGGTGTATCAAGGTTCAAGACGATTAACAAACTTGCTACATCAAGATGCAGGCACTTCTCCGTATGAGGATGAAACTTTTGTGCATCACCTACAATGTCACCCAAAAACTTTAGTCCATCACGGGAAAACAAATGATCCAAAATATCATGAAAATCAACCCATAAGGGCATAAAAGAAAGATCGGGTTTTGAATTGGCATTGGTTGGTGTCCATTCTTGAACCACTAGAAGTATATCGGCTATGTGCCAATATTTTTTCCGGCAAATGTGTGATCGCAAAGCGGAATCATCTACACGAAATAAGACAGTGTCATTGTTGAGGACTTGTACATCAATCTTCAAGCTCTTCTCCTCCCGATTCCATAATTTGTTAACGGTAGAATGGATTTTACCATTGTGAGGTGCCTCTTCTATGAAGAACCCGACAAGTAAGTTGGACCATAGAGGTCGAGTATTTGAGCAAAGTGCAGCCGGAATCACCACCAAGGCCACAACAGCATTACGGTGGACAGAGATTGGTGCGCAACCTGGGTTGTATCGGAGCTCAGCCGTATCAACGATGCGGCTCCATGTCACGGCAGAGGAGTATGCAATCTGTTTCGGACCTGAAGACTCGGCATGAGGAACTTGGTGGATGAGCCCAGAGGGAGAAGGAGGAGGTGTAGTAGCAGCCGGACCCGGCGACAAGACCGATAACTTGCACCAAAATCAAAAAAAGGAAAGTAGGTCAAAAATCGCCTAATTTTCTCACCAAATTGATGATATTATACACATAATTTTTTTTCCTTTTTTCTCCAAGTGGTGAAATTCGATCCTTAGTCTGGTAACAAAGTAATATAGATGACACAACCACTATACCACTTGATCATTGCTCATATTTTAATTTGTTTATTATTTTATAACAACATACAAAGATCAAAACTAACTTTGTCCTTTCTTTATAATTAAACTCCCTCTGTTCTTAAATATAAGATGATTAGAGAAAAAAAATTGTTTCTAAATAGACAATTTTCTCCCATTTCAATACAGTTTTGATTGCAAATTACAAAATTCAAAATATATTAATTGAGAATTTGTAAATTTGTTTATATACTGCTAGTTTAAAATTATAGAAAATTGTTCATTTAGAAAAATAATATATTTACTAATAACAAAATTTGTATTTTTTAATAGATATGAAAATTTTAAAACATTCTATAATTAAAAACAGAGGAGTAAATTAAAATTAAATCCGACTGAGTGTATCAAATTTCAACAATAATGGTCTGTGAGCGAAACAAATAATGGTCAAAAGCATTAGAAGTCGACTATGACAACTCATGGGTTTATATGGTGTTCGATGAAGTTGATAGTATAAATGTAATTATTGATTCTAAACTGTAAGTTATAGATTCAGTAATTAAGACGATTTATCTACAACTGCAACTACTATTGTTGAAGATATGTAAGTAAAAAATGCAAACCAAATCATTGACAACTCCAAAACAATATTTTTGCATCAACCTTTCTCTTAAAAACTTTAAATATAAGTTCCTTGCAACCAGAGTAGTATCAATTAATTTATGTTTATAATTGGTATTGCCATGGGTCCAACGGGACTATGATTCCCCAATGATTTGGACTCTCTTCAGATCCTTCTTTGATTACTCAAAAATTGAAGTTATAATCATTACACACGACAAAGAACAAACTAGTGCTCCAATATTCTAACTCTCTCTATCATGTAAAACAAAATATTTTAGCTTTCTTTGCCATTTTTCTTTAATGTAAACATATTTTGTGTATGCTAATCATGAGGGTATATAATCTAAAAATTAAAAGTTTACCATAAAGCAACCCTTAATATGTATTGGTTTTTTCACAAATCAATTAATTTATACCTAGACGACATTTTTGACTTCCAATGTTAGAAAACGAGAGCGAGTATGATAGCATATAAATATATATGTCTTGATTATCTGCATTTGTGAGGATTTAGAATTTAAAATTATTTTTACGATGAGATTTCTTTTTCAAATTATGACCGAAAAGAGATTCAATAAGATCCCGTTACAAAGATGAGATTTCATGTTGTGCAATAATCTATAGAACTCGCTAGTGGACGATCGATAGTGTGCTTGCACGATATTCAACAACAACTGGTTCACCAGAACATACTACTAATCAGATTTATTTTAGCAATACTGATCACCACTTTTTTCTTAGCTTATTTAATTAGCAACTAATTTACAAATTTGTAAATGACTGTCCTTAAATTATATATATAAATGTATCGGATTAACATTTGTTTATTTTATACTGAAAATTTCGAATAATAGTAAAACGTGGAACTGCTATTAAAATATCATAGGCAATAATAGAATAATGACTTAGAAAATGTTTTTTTTTTTTTTTAATAAATAAAAAATCTACTATTGAAATGATCTATTAGACCATGAATTCCGGTAAGGTGATTTATATTAAAGGTCGAAATAGTTGGAAACAAAAACCGATGTCTAGAATAACCTGAACATGAAAACAAATTAATAAGATAAGATATCGATTAAAATGATTAAATATATCCGATATATCCATCTATGACTAGGTAAACTACGCGAAATGTTATTAGCCTCTATTAAGGAAATAGTATCAAATCTTGGGTGTATTCGCATGAATATTTATAGTGGTTTGAGTTTGAGTGGATTTTTAGATGATTTTTGGTGAATTAATGAAGTTTATGTGATCTTGTTAAAAAATTCTCTTCAATTCCACTTAAATCCATGAGATTAAAAAATTTGGTTTTTTTTAACTAATAAACTATACAAAAACACTCTTAAATCATTAGAAATCAACTACTTTAAACATTTTCAATAACAATGAATTTCATTAAAAAAAAAATTTCTTATGTGAATAACACTAAATCTCAAAAAAAAAAAAAAAGAATTTTAAATTTCTGTTAGATAACATTGAATGTATCATTTTAATCTAAATCATTCAAAATTTCATATACAATACACACCAATAACTCAATTGTTCATGTACATTCAATTTTTTTTCACCATGTACATTCAATTTATATTTCTTCCTCTGTACACTGACTTGAATCAATTTAATCACATCTTTTTATGGTATCTAAACAAGATTCTTATACTTGAATTTTTTCTCTTGACCGCCTCTTCTCACTACCTTTTTTCTTTTCTCTTTTTCATATATTCTTTTCTTCTCTTATTTTGTTATCTTATCTTTGTGTTCCATCTCACTATGACCACTTCTAACAACAATTCCTCTCTTCCTTGTGTTTTTCCTCTGCTGATTTCATTACTATAAATGTTTGTTAATGTCAATATGACCAACATCAAGAAGTTGTTTACCTCTAACTATTTGAAGATCATATTGACAAGAACCCAAAGGAAATATCAATTGCATATCATTACATCATGGAAAAGTTATCGCGAGAACTAAGAGAATTTTTTTTTTTTTTTTGACAACAAAGTAGCAAAATAATTAAAGCGAAGACAAAAGCTCTGAACACCATATAGGTGGTTGTGAACTGACATATTAAAACAAAAATTTCCTTTGTCGAGCAGATTTAGCGAGAGTATCAGCATACTTATTCCAAATCCTGCGTCGATGCGATATAGAGACCCTTTTAAAATATTCACCTCTGCTATCTCTGCTGCGAAAACTGGCCAATTTGCGGGATCTGCCAAAAGCTGGATTAGTTCAACAACTAAGAGCATCTCTATTGGGAGTATCTCAAGTAGGGGTTCTCGATATACATATATGTGTAAATAATTGTGGGTTTCATTGAAATACTCATAATTAAATAATAATATTTGTATATACTTACACATATATTTATATTGAGAACCTCTACTTAAGATACTCCCAATAAAGATATTCTAACAAATATCAATAGAACATATCTATCAATAGAAATAATATAGAGGTTTAAGAAAAAAATCTCGCCACATGAGCCAATACCATAAGCAAGAGTGAACATTTTTGTAGAGACGATTTCCCATTCAAAATCAAAGCCCGCCTATATAAAGAATATACACGAGGACACTTATAAATTTTGGAGTAAGTAGTTTGAGTATTGAACATAAATAGGCATGAATAATAAGTGCTAGTGGATGATTAAGTTAAACCAACTCTCATAATAGGAATGAGATGAGGAGATGAACTCTTTCAAAATAGTACGTCACAAAAAGAAAATAAGCAAATTACTAACGGACATAATGACAGATAAAGATTTGTTGATAATTATCGATGGGTTTCTGATAAAATTTGGATGGATACTATCCATCAAAAATTCGTCAGTAATTATCAATGAAACTCGGTCCATTAGAAATTACTAACGAATTTTTGACAAATCATAATCGATGGATATAATCCGTCAAAAATATGTTTTTAATCCATTGATAATTTTTACCAATGCAAACTAGCCGTTGTAATCGGATATGTTTGAATATATTGACGACTTAGTCTGTCAGTAAACTGTCGATTATGAATTCTTTAAAAACTAGGAGCCTCAATATTCACTTCACAAACCAACACACATTCTTAAAATTGTCTACTTCTTATTTTTGATCAGGGATGGATGGTGAAAGGATGAATCAAGACACAAAACTCTTGAACGACGAATATGCACGTGGTGTTGGCGAGTTCATGGAATTTGCATGTTGACAACCTTGGGAACAAATAAGTCAAGTCAACATGTCCATGTTCATTAAGTCGGAATTGTCATAATATCATGATAGATTTAGTATGGAATCACTTGTATTGCAATGGTTTTATGTCGGGTTATAAGATTTGATATCTAAATGAAGAAACACATGATGTTGGTGGTAGTAGTAGCGCTAGCAAACCATATGCCAATATGATAGAAGAACCTAGATTTGAAGTATAATTTGGGGATGGTATGGTTTAAATGGTTAATGGCAATTACAGAGTAAATATAAAGTCGACAGAGGTTGTTAAAGAAAGGATTGGAGAACCTAATTTAGAAGCATAACGTTTTTTGGTATGTTACACACATCGAATCAACCATTATATATAGGATGTAGAGATGTCATTCACCTTTATCATTTGTAAGTAGGTTGATGGGAATAACGATAGACAATAGTTTTGCTAAGAAATGTGTTCAATCAATAACCAATTTTGTGAGGGATATCTTTTCAGAGGATACCATTACTTTGACTTAATATTACGAGATACAAAAACTTGTTTCAAGGCTTGGATTGCCCCATTAGATTATAGATGTGTGCATCAACAGTTGTATGATCTATTGGAGACGCGACAAACACCAGTGTCGCAAACCAAGATTCAAGGATACATGTGGTACAGTTTCAGTGTCTTACAAGCATATGTGGTATTTTCCACTAACAAATAGGCCAAAGAGGTTGTATCAAATAGAGAAAATAGCTGCAAAAATGAAATGGCATGTTAAGCATATATTTGATGGAGATATTACACATCATTTTGATGCAAAAGGTTGGATTATGTACAAATGGATTCAGCCCTTTTGGGAAGCATGGTGGACAATATTCTCTATGGTCAGTCATCGAGATGAGCACTTGATGTGTTTCTGCAACCATTAAAATATGAATTGAAGACATTATGGAAGCAAGGGAAGGAGGGGTATGATGTATTATCGTTGCAACAAAATTTTAAAATGCGTGTGGTTTTTATGTGGACTATAAGCGATTTTACAGCGTATTGTATGTTATCGGGAAGGGCAACACACACAAAGAGATGTACTAAATGTTCACCACCTGAATTAAAACATGTTCTTTTGATTGCAACGATAACAATAATTCATTCCAGCTGAAGAATGAAATAAAAACATGCTGATTTAATTGTCATCGAATATTTTTGCCCCCCGGATCATCCTTATCGTCGATATGCTTTGTTATTCACTAAAAAGAGATGTATTGAACGTCCACCACCTTGTTGGTGTCAAAATCCCCTCAGCAAGATTTTTTCTTATTTATGAAGTAATGACATAGATTTCTCAATACAAAATGACCTCAGGATGTCTCATCAAGAGGATATTCTATGTATGGTTAATCAGAGAACGCCTGAGCACTCAGTATCCGTTGTGACGCAGGTGGATCGAGAAGTGGTATGAGGGACGTGAGACCGAGTCGTAAATGCTCTGAGATTCTTGGGCAATATGCCAAAGTTGTTAGTGTAAAGGTTCAAGCTGAGCGAGAATATTGGAACTGAAACTCGAGAGATCCGGAAGCCACAACAGGAATTCCATAATTACAGCCCGAGAAATCCAGAAGCCGTAACAAGAATTCAAAGAAAGTGGATCGATATAAATAGAGAGAGATGTCAAAAGGAGAATGATATTTTCCCCCTTTTTACAGAGAGTTTGTATGCAGCTCTAGCTTTAGAGCAATTAATATATCAGTACCAAATTATATTTTTCATATCAATTTGTGTTGTGACTTGTTTTTGTTAACACGAAATTCTATGAATTCCTCCCTTAAGTTCTTATAAATGTATTTTATAGATTTTAGCATCCTTAAATTGGTGCCGTCTGTGGGAAATTTTAGATTTTCTTACACAAAAGAGCATCACAACCAGATCCATGGCATTCATACTCGAAGAACAGCAGCCTCGGCTAGAGGGATACCCCAACACAATCCAAACACTATGTCAAAATATGCAATCCATGGCCAAGAGACTCAATACTCAATACGCTCTGAACTAATCTCTTCTCGATCGACTTGACAAAATGGAAAAAGAGTATGCGATCAATCCAAGGCGATCTCAGATCTAACAAATGCGATAACCCAGTGCCCCGACTGAACAACCTCAACCCGCTGTCGATCACTCTGGTCATTTACCTAACGATATCCCATTGTCGGGGAATACTTCAAGAGACTATCATACACTCTGAAGCCCAAATCAACCAAAACTAACGCGCAACACTCAGGCGCTACAGATTTTCAACCTAACAATGATCCCCAGGAGGAACAACCACCTCAAGATATAAATCAACCCCAGGGGGATTGTAACATCCCCGAACTTCTTAAGTTCGATGATCCGAGCCATATGAGCCAAAAACTTAGCCTTGGGTTCGGGTTAAGGAAAACTAGTTTTGAAAGAGGGAATTCGAAGGTCAGACTTAGCCAGGAAGAATGGAATGTTCAAACAGCTAAGTAAAGTCACGGGCCAGCTCATTGGCCCGGGTTCAGCTCAAGGAAGCCGAACAATTGAGCTAAGGCAGCTAGATGAGCTAAGTTAAATCTCAGCTTAGCTCATTTTAGTTCAAGTCAGCTCGAGCTAGCTTAGGTTAGCTGGCCCAGCTAAGTGAACTGGACACTAGCTGGGCAGTTGGGCCGAGCTGGGCAATTATAGGCGGTTGGGCGGTTAAGCCAACTCGCACTTGTTCAGGCCAATCGCGCCAGTTCGAACAGGCGCAAGTGACTAGGCGGTTTTGGGCAGTTTACGGGCCAAAACTCTATAAATAGAGAGCCTTAGTCCCATTTCCGCTCATGCACAAACACAGAAACATGTCTGAAAACGACTAAGGCATTTAGAGTGCAGAATAAGGGAGAAAGTTAGGCGTGATCAGATATCGGACGGGCAGATCATGAATCTATCAGTCCGAGTGGAAAGATGGCGGGTTTAGTGCAAAATTTGCCGATAAAGACTAAGGTGAGTGCAATCGGACCGCGGCTTCGGCCAAGGCTCCATCTCTTAGCCAAACCGGTGATTCTGTCACTTCAAACGGCTAAGTCCGTGAGTGAAGAACCATTCGGATGGTCATGCGCAATTCATTTCTTAGGCTTAGTCGCATGGTCACATATTACATATAAATCGATAGAACAACTAAAAGATGCGGGTTGCGGAATGATCTGTTGGACCGAACTCAAGGTGAGGCGGATGGGACTAGTTGCTGGGGAACAGGTGATTCCGCCAGAACTTACCCAGTCCGGCCAAAAACCTCGGTTGGATCAATGGACTATCTGGAATCCGGAATTGTGATTGATTAAACTAAAACGAATTAAAACTTAACTTAAATGATTAAGGCAATCTAAATTGCCTCACTAAGTATGTTAGATTACTTATGCCTCTTTCTGTTTCAGGGACTAAAGGGGATTTCGGGAAAGAAGTGGCTTAGCGCGGGACTGAAGGCCGGAAGGAAGAGTGGTGTACAAGACTGGGTAGAATATAGGATCTTTACATTTAACTTGTCATATAATTTATAGCGAATTGAACAAGTTGTATCGAATCCTATTTAATATTAAATAAATCACTCTTTACTTCTATAATGCATCATTTAGTTTCGGATTGCCTTAAGGCTTAATAAAAATATCGAACCTCACATGAATTTGACATAAAAACGGTTACGGCTTAAAAACGGACTGATTGGCCGAGTCACTTAGTGATTTTGGCGTGAAACGGCTGTCTGCGGACTTAATTTCCGGGATGGGGTGTTTCAAGTTGGTATCAGAGCATGCTTGGTCTTAGGACAAGTAAATGTTGGGTTATGGGGTACACCACTTGGCCGGCTGCAAGTCTCGCGAATGTGTTTTTCTTTCTTGCAGGATGGGAAATGAAAAGTTGGATTAATCAAACTTTAATTTTCTGCATAGTAAGAGTCATAAGACTGGGAAGAGCAAGAAAGATAAGAATGTGGATCCAAGCGGAAAAGGCTTGGAGAAAACTGGTCCAGTCGGTCCTGTGATCGGAAACCAGACTGTGGGTAACAAGGATAAGACTAAGACAGCGGGTGATAATGAGGACATTGCTGAGACCTCAACCGTGGCAAAGCAGAACTTGAAAGAGGATGGGGAAGTGAACTACCGAGATGCTCCAACTAACCAAGTGATTTGGGAAGCCTTGCAAGACATGGCTGCAAAGTTGTAGCAGTTTGGCCGTTTAATACCACCGGTTGCGAAACCTGTCGGATCCTCGGGAGGAATCCCTACTGCGATCCCAATAGGTGCGGCCGTGCTTGGAGATATGGCTGGGGTGGTAGAAGTAGTCCCCCCCCCAAAGACCACTAAGAGAAGGGAGAAGGTGGACTATTTGAGCGTGCTGGAGCACGTCTCGAAGTTGGGAACTAAGCATTTCTGGGGAAGTGAAAATCTGATTGAAGCAGATGAATGGAAGAGTAGACTGATAAGAAACTTCAATTCTACTAGGTGTCCTTCTGATTTTCGAAAGGACATAGCCGTCCACTTCATGGAAGGGGATGCGCATAACTGGTGGTTGGCCGTAGAGAAGCGCATGGGTGAAAAGGAGATCATCTTTGCAGACTTTGATGCAGAATTCAATCGCAAGTACTTCCTGGCAGAAGCTTGGGACAGAATAGAGGGAGCTTTTCTGGACTTAGTTCAGGGAAGCAAATCGGTCCGAGAGTACGAGGAAGAGTTTAATCGCCTTAGGCGATATGTGGGAAGAGAGCTGGAAGATGAGCAGACTCAACTACGTCGGTTCATTCGCGGGCTTAGGGTGGAACTTCGCATTCATTGCTCAGTTCACACCTTTAGCTCGGTGTCTGAACTAGTAGAAAGGGCTGCGATGATAGAATCAGATCCCGAGGAGGAGAAGAAGATGGCTCGAGCTAAGAGTCAAGTTAGGCCGGTTGAAAATAACTAGGCTAGGAATAAGAGGGTGAAGTCCGATACTGCTGGTCAAAGGACTGTTAAGCGCACCGAATGCGGAACATGCGGAAGAAAGCATGGCAGGATATGCTAGAAGGCAGCGGGTGCATGCCTAAGGTGCAGAAATCCGGACCACAAGATCTCAGAATGTCCACGAAGAGACAAAGGGCCAAGAATGAATGATACAACCGGGACTTGCTACCATTGCGGAAGCCTTGACTCTCGGTTTTGCTATTTGTACGAGCTGGAATACCGAAGGCAAGGAGTGCTATTACTTCCTGACCGAAGAAGGGTCGCCTTCGACCAGGGTCATAATCTCGGGTTCCGTCATGACTTCTATGATTTGGAGAACATCATCTCGCATATGACACCTATGGGCTTAGCCATAGAACCCTTCTCGAATCTTCGCCTAGGCGACTAGGTCGACCGAGGTCAATCCCATTCCCCCTCCTTCATTTTCTAATCCGCTTATTATGCTTTAATCCTTGTCTGCTTGTTGGTTTCGTTTGCTGATGTTTTTAATGCTTTCTCTATCATGTCCTTCCTTGAGTCCAATT
>OVBE01004228.1:0-24533 GCA_900406425.1 Iberis pinnata | reverse complement strand
ATTGTTCTTCACCATTTGCGCAAATCATGGAGCCTTAATCCATGAATTCTAACAGTTAATGCACTGCCTCCAACGGAAGGGATTGAATATATGTTCTCAGCATACGCACCAGTCCAAACATTATTGTAGTACTCGCTAACAAACATTGGTTCAATGTGAAGATTTAAACGTGATGCAGCTGCGAGGGCATGCGAGCATGAAATTCCAACAAATTAATACTCCTTGCAGCTACAAGATCCGTCGTCGAAATTTATCAGATAAGTGCCACCTTTTTTTGTTGAAACCTCATACTATGTTGGACACATTGTTTTCACTACCATTTGCATTCCTGCTTCAAAGTTGGTTTCTACCCTCTTCCGCACCCGTGGTGTTAGGCAACAGTAACCATCATTTATCTTAGCTTGTTCATGCCTAATAGAAAACCATGTCATAATTTGACTCTTTATGTATTCCAACATAGTCACGAATGGATATTCTCTTGTTTCTTTCGAGACGTTATTCCAAGACTCCGCAATGTTAGAATCCATTATGTTACACCGTTTCCCTTTAAAATGAGATCGTGTCCAATGAGGGAAACCTATAAAAATGGACATGTAAGTTAGATGACTTATAATATTTTAATAATGAATTGTGTATACAGTTTACCGATATCGAGTAGGTACGCAGCGAAAGAAGGTGGATATTCTGTATTTCAATAAATTTTATGTTGAAATCATTGATGGTGCGTGATATTGCAGCTTGCATCATTAAATAATCAAGAGATTTAGGATTAAAATTTGTCTTCACATTGCGGTACAAATGTATAACACAGCACACATGTACCGCTCTCGTGTAAACCTACAAAGTGACAAAACAATATTTTGGTAAGTATATCGTATATCCTTCTCAGTATATGAACTATTACAGTTATCATTTACTGATTAAAATACCTTCTTAAGCTCAACGTATATGCTTGCATTCCTGTCAGATATAATAACCAGATCCGATGAACCATATACAAATGTTTTCAATATGTAAAAAAACTACTCCCAAGAGTCATCGTTCTCACTTTCAACAATGCTATATGCTAAAGGGAATACTTAAAAATTCGCATCCTAACCAACGCCAGTCAGCAGAGTACCACCATACCTAGCCTTTAACGAGGTTTCGTCTACAACAACCACCTTTCTAAGATAAGAAAAATCCTTCACACACGCTCCTATTGTACTTGAAACGTCTTGACTCATCACTTTTAGTGAAATATTCCATGTATCATTTGCTACCTTCGTTCATATGCTCTAAAAACGCCATGTAATTCAGCATTATTTCATAGCTTCTAGCAACTGAGCCTAATGGCATGCCCATAGCGAATTCTCGAGCTCTCCAAGCTTTCCAGTATGAAACATTAACATGAAATTCATCTAGCATTATTTTTTTCAATCCAGAGGGATTTGGACCCTGCTTTATGTCTAACTTATGCTTTGCAACCAGTTCAGCAATCACTTATGTTGTTGCCAATTTATGATAGTTTCTCCGCTCATCTATTGGATAACAATTCTCTAATGTCGCTTGTCTTATTTGAAAATTCTCAGAATTGTCCACTTTCGCGGCATAGATGCACCATGGACATAAGTTTGATGTACATCTCAGGACCATGAAATGCGGTGCAGACCGTGCTATTTTAAAGTTGAACTTTCTATTTATGGCATTGATTTCAATCTTAATCTTGCAATTCACTTTTTTTTTGAACACCCGCTAACAAAAAAATTGTCTCCCTCATAACCGATGTCAAAGAGTGATCCATCAACTCATGCCAGACATTAAATAATTTTTTTGATTTCTTAGATTCAACAACAAAATTTACTTACTTCGTCTAAAATTCTTGATATACATAGTATCTTATAAAGAAATTTGTACCTTCGCTACACAAATCGTTGAAAACTGGAGGAGCGTCACAGCTGAACAATGCATGGTCATTTATATCAGGGAAAAACACGTTCTCATCTAACTCATCCTCTGTCACCTATCGAGGAATCGTCCGATTGAAACGGTCCTCACTTTCATCTTCCGATATACCATTGCTTGAGTTAGATGAAGTTTGAAAAGGTCTTCTTGCTACTGAGTTGTGTCATCTTTGACTCATAATTGTTGTTTGGGGAACATCATTTCTTTTACCCACTATTTCTTTCTGAACATGTAAGGTTCTCATATCGAGAACTCGCAGATCCAGATCTATATTTTGATCCTCTTGATGAAGAGATCCCTTCCCTCTCTCATAGATTCGATCTACAACTATGCCTCCACATCCTCTTAACCTTGGAGTAGTCAAACTACAATCTATAGTAGTCAGTACATCCTCATATTGTACTTCTTGACAAGAAAATGCATCTTCTTTGTTGAAATTGGTTCCATACTTGCTAGGGGTCATTGGGTCCAAAGTGTCATATGCCTCACCTCCCTCTGATGCTTCCAACTAAAAATCCTGAAAGTAGAAGCTACTTGTGTCATTATATGTTTCATTGCTAGTTGTGTTATCCTCGTTTGGAGACGTCTCGTAGTTTGGTGTTTGTTCCCAGAAACAATAACTATGATGAGAATTATCAGATGATTCGGGCTTTATTGTGACAAACAGATTGACTCCTCGATCTCCCTACGTATTTGCACAAACACTTGCACATCATGCTCCTCCTTAATGTATTGTAGATCTACTTGAGTGTCTTCCTCGACCAACATCCACTGAGAATACTCGTATGACATAATCGTATAAATAAAGGACCCTCAGAAATAAATAGTCTGGGAAACGAGATTCACAAGTTCTGAATATAACATGCCAAGGTTTACTCGTATTTCTTTGATCTCCTGATTCGTTGAAGGTGTGAAAGACCATTTTCCAGTTTGTGATTTCGTCCAGTTTCCCACAACAACTTTGACTATGTCTTGAGTACTCAACTGCAAATCATTACAATAAATCGAGTAGTCAGTATATTGTGATTAGCAAAATAGCTGTTAAACAGAAGATGATGGTTTACTTTCTTCATTTTAGGGTTTATTTTCTTCGTTTAGGGTATGTTTTCTTATTTTTAGGGTTTACGTTCTTCGTTTTAGGGTTTATGTTCTTTTTTTAAAGGTTCATTTTCTTCCTTTTTCGGGTTTGATAGCTTCCTTTTAGGGTTTTATTTCTATCTTTTAGGGTTTCGTTTTTGTGGTTTAGGGTTTTTTCTTCCTTCTAGTGTTTAGTTTTCCCTTTTGGGGTTTATTTCTTCTTTTTAGGGTTTAGTTTTTCCATTTTAGGGTTTTGGGCTTTCATTTTAGGGTTCATTTTCTTCCTTTTAGGGTATTTTTTCTTTCTTTTATGGTATATTTCTTCCTTTTAGGGTTTAGTTTCCATGTCCACTATCTGGTTATTCGGTATTTTACATATGGTTTTCGCTTTAGTTATCTACTATTAGCTTATGGTGAATAGTTTAAGTTATACTTAATATACTTATCTTAGTAGCTCATATATTTTTTCTTCTCCAGTTATGAAACAATGTAACTATTTTGCGGTTTATCCAAACTATGCTCCGAAGACTCTAATAGTCTTACGGTATTGTTTTCACTTATTTCGAATTTTGTTCTGGTTGTAATATTTTAAAGTACTATTGCTCAGGATTAGGGTATAGGGTTTCAGTTGTAATCATTGAAATTGTCAAAATAAAATTAAAGTTTTTGTAAATGTCTGACTTCGTTAAACAGCAGTTTACTGTATATCTTCTATTTTATAGATAAAGAACAAAACACTCAATATTTGTAGACCTGGTTTTAAGAAAAAAATAGTATTTTTTTTCTTAAAACTAAAAATCGTTCTCTTTAAACAGTTCAGTTTATTAGGCTAAAAAATTTAAAAAATTTAAAACGATTTCATAGTTACAAATACTAGTTAGGAACCAAAAATTGTTTATTCTCTGACTATAATCAACATCGGAAAGCTAACATTATCACTTTCAACCAATAATCTTCTTAGATCATTTACCGGCACCGAATTTGGTATACTATCCATCGGAATTTTGTTTTGGTTTTTAACAGACAAATATCCAGTTACTCAGCCTAATATAGAACTTTGGCTATCGTCTTTCTTGTATTTTGGGGGAGGGGGAATTTTGAATTGTGTAATTAATTTTGTTAAGATAGGGATACGCCTGATAGATAGGACTTCCCTTGATTTGACTCGTCGCTCGTCTATCAGACCAGCTGGAGAGTCAACATATTCTTCAAAGCGTGTGTCCTGCAACCGAAGGGTAGCGTCGAGATATGTGCTACATAATAAACCTGAGATAACTAATTATACCAATTAATGTACATTCACCTAATATTAAAATTTTTCTTGGTTATTCAGCAAATTAGCCCAATATACATTTTGTCGTATAAGAATTACAAAGAAGTATTTAGCCTAAAAAGTAATTACAAAGAAATAGTAATAACTCATATGATAGGATACTTGGTCATGTCACCGTATTGAATTGGAATATATATAGAATCAAAGAATCGAAGTAGCCGAATCTCTCTCTTCCTTTTCCCTCTCTTCACCGTCGATTGTACATCTCACCGAAAAATCGTGTTGGCCGCTGGTATCCGCCCTAAAAGCCAGTGCTAAGCGGCCCTCTCTTCTTCTTTTTTTCTTCTTTTTCTCTTGTTTTGCGTTATCTCGGATATCTCCTTGTCCGTTTTCCCGGTTCCTGATTCTTCTTCAACCTCCGGCGATAACCTTTTTCCGGCGACTACATCCTCTTGCATGCTCTTTATTCCACTCCATTCCCACCATATCGGATCTTCTATGCTCGATTCTTCAATATCTTTTATGCAGATCTCATTGGTGGCACTCTAACCACATCTTCTGGTGCATGAGGGGGTGGTGCGATTTGAGTACGGGTGGCGATGGTGTTGTTGGATTCTGGTTTTTCTGTCGGAAATTAAGGCGGCTTGGAGATCCTTGGACAAGGAATGTTTTTGTTAGATGGGACCAAAAGCGAGTGATTAACCATCTTCTTTCTCGTTTCTGTCATCTCGGTGGTGGTGCAAGAAGGTGGCTGGCTCGGTTTTCTCATACTGGGTTGTTTCTCAGGCGGGTGGTTGGTGATCTTGGTGGCGGCGGAACCGATGCTAGACCTAGGGCATCACTTTTGCTTTTGGACTTCAGATTGGGCCTTTGTACATATCTCTGCAAGCCCATCTGTTTTTTGGGCCACTTAATTTTGTTTTTTGGTTTTCTAAGTAGCTTTTTAATAATTGTCGTCTTTATATTTGTTTTTAAGTTAAGAATGCAACTTCTCTGGGGCACATTATCTCCTACAATCGCCTGTTTTGGTCTGGGATTAAATTTCAGAGATTTAGAAGATGGTTCTATTTTTAATAGTTTAGATTCTTCTAAACTATATTCTCTCTTTCTGAGAGTTTTTTTCGTTTTCTTGTTAGAAAACTTTTATTACCTCCTTTGTAAGATTACTTACCCAGTGTGGGTTTCAATCTTCCTCGTAGTGGAATTTCATGTACCTCTTAGTGGGTTGTATCTTTTAATTTAATATAATATATATTGACGGAAAAAAAAAACAGAATTGGAATATATATATATATATATGAATTCAACTGTTAAAGTTTGTAAGTAATAAACTATATAAGAGCTTAAGGGAATAAATTCAACTCGATATTACTAAATCATATAATGAAAATAAACTTAGTTAGACTTATCACTTTCCACAATGCAACATTTAATATTCGCCATGAATGTTAATTTTCGGAATTAATGATTATTTTAAAAATAAATTATATATTATATGTCAAATTTCATACTAGTTAGAAATAAGTACCTCAATACTTTTTAATTTATCAAAAGCTATTCCAACTTTTTTATAAGCAAGCAACCAATATAATTAAACCAAGGCTTGGCGACCTATTTCCCCGTTTACTATACCAATTCAAGTCATCTTGACACGAATTTTAGGATGCTTCAATATTGGGACATTCTCAAAAATACCACCAAAAATTAGGTTTATTCCAAAAATACCACACACTCTCAAAAGTTCCAAAAATACCACAAAAATGTTTTTGTTCCAAAAATATCACAAATTTGAAATAGCTTTAAACTTAAAATTTAAACCTTAAAACTCCAAAACCAAACCCTACCCTCAAAACTAAACCTTAAACTCTATTTAGTGAACCCAAACAAAAAAATAAATAAATTTTAAACCCTTAAAATTCACTTTTTATGTTTGTGGTATTTTTGGAACATTTGAGAGTGTGATATTTTTGGAACTTTTGGGAGTGTGTGGTAGTTTTGGAATTTAAACTTCTTTTGATGGTGTTTCAATGAATTCCACTTCAATAGTTATCACGAATTTGATTATCCCTCTTTTGCACGTTAAAAATTAAATTTTTTTCTTCTTGATTCATCCCAATAAATTAAAATCCTAATTTGCATTTTAGGGGGTGTTATTGGATTTGATTTTTAGTGTGATTTATTGCAATTGAATTTACATGTATTTTAAAGGGTTTTGTTGTATTTGATGCAATTTACATTGGATTTGTAAGTGTTTTAATAGGTTTGATTGTAATGTATTTTAAATGATTGCTGTGGATTTTTAAATCATCTAAACAATTCTAATTCAATAATCGAAATATATGATTACCTCTGAACAAGATGATATTTTACCATGGTAAAACCCATGAAAAAATGAATGACAATTTAATTATCAATACAAATTATTGAAGACCACATATGAATATGAAAACTACAAATTAATTTTATGAAAATTCATTTGCTTGTCATACAAAAAAAAAAAGAATCAAAGAAAACTGAAAAAATGGTAACTGTCGATTACAACAAAATCTAAAGAAAAAAGCTAGTATTTTGTTTAGTCATGATTTTGGTGAGAGAATACATTCAAATTCATTCAAATCCAAATCCCTTAAAACACAAAAAATATTGAATAACAGTGGTTTTTAATGTATTTTAAAATACACCAAACAAATACATCATTCAATAACAGTGAATTTTAATGTATTGTGATGAAATACACAATTGAATAACACTGTACTTCTTAATGAATTCAAAATACAATCAAATAATTTAAAATACACAATTGAATAACCCCACCTTAAAGTCACTACTAATCATGTTGTTTGTTTCACGTTTAAGTTAATTCAAATTTAATACCATAACCCGATTTGAACCTTCTTCGTCATTCAGTGAGTTTAAAACACTTCACTTAAACACAAGTAAACAATATACTTATTGGTTTTTAGGAGAGCGGCTCAATATTATTATGGATCCTTGGGAAAAACAAATTTTAGACCTTTTAAAATTAATTTTTCTAAAAACATAATCATATAAAATCATCAAATTTTAACGTGTTGATTTTTTATTATAAGTTTTGTTATGAATCTAAAAAAATACAAATAATTATTGTACGACCACTTTTCACCACTATTTTAAAAGTTTTATATAAATTATTACGAGTAAAAATTTTAAATGGATTATGTAATTATTGGTTCACGGGTTGGGACTTGGGGCGGTCGCACCGGGTGCCCTCCCTAATGAGCCGCCCCTGGTTATGTTCAAATTGGTTAGAGAAATTTTATGAGATTAGGGTATTTGAATGAGCTATTAATTATGAATCGATATTTCTTCTATTCGTATGAAGATAGAAGAAGCATTTGACCAAAAATGAGGCAAGTATCCTTATTATAATGTTTAGATGTTCAATATGTATGTGTTTTATTGGCGTCAAAAACGGTTACGACGAAATTAATGTCTCACAATCGCCAATGCAAATGTTAAAGCACACCGATTCCTGTTAACGAACATATGCTTAAAATAAACCAAATAACAATTGGAAAATAGTTAAACAACTATTTTTGTACTCATTATTCCTTAGTAGAGAAAGTTTTGTCCCACCGGGTTTTCCTATCACTTAGATTTTAACGAGGCAAGATAATTTGTTTTGTTCCGACAACCATATCCGAGCAAGCGTACTAAAAACCAATGTCCGAGGAATACAGAAAACTCAACAAACACACATCAGAACAGTAACAAGTAAATCGAAACTTACAGACAAACATTCTAGTTTTTAAATGTTGTTAATGGACAAAACTAAAACATATACATCGAACGACCAACGTACAGCTCGCCAACCGGCAAGCTGATCACCTCACGGACCTCTCGTCCCTCGTTTCGTATCGTTCGGTGTCTCCGTTGGAATTCTACAACAAAAATTGTAAAACTCGCATAAGTTCCGAAGTAATCGTATAAACAATTTCGGCTATCCCGAACACCAAAATCACCTTAGCTATACGATTATTTCCTACGACTTGCAAAAGAATCATGAAACTTTCTCGTATGGTGTTAATCGTATATAACGATAGTAGTTTGCGAAAATGCCAAAGATTGTCTTAACTATATGATTAAAACAGTATTTCTTCGGAACGGTCAAAAGGATGTCCTCGTATTTACCGATCGTATAAAATGATAAACAACTAACTTATACGTCGATTTTATCTCATTCATATGATCGATACAGTCTATCTGCAAAGTCTCCATTGTATCATTGTCGGAAAGCTCAGTTCTCCGATGAGAATTGTAAAAATTTGTCTAAACCGTGAAACGGTCCAACCGAGGCCTAAAATACGATAACGGCCCACTTAAAACTCTAGCCAATAACCGATCCCACAAAAAATTTCAGTCGAAACTTGTCCTATAAGCCGAGAAGAATGGAAGAAATCCAGAAAAAAAGATTTTCGCAGAAGAACAAACCGGAAAAGGAATATTTCCGCGAAGGAACAGAAGACGGAAAAGGAAGATGGAGCAATCATGAAGCTTATATAAGAGAGACAAAGAAAAGTGGCAAAGACACATGCAATCCACGTTCAATTCTCCAAACCAAAATACTTAGGGATTTTAGACTTTTTCTGTTCTTGCTAGTGATATGCGACTCAATTGGGTTATTCTTAGTCTCCGTTGTTAGTTCTAGGGTACTCACCGACTGTTATTACGGTCGAGGCTACCGCTTGATTGTAACACGCTCACGAGATTCGGAATAAGATTTCTTTTGCCCTCTTTCATACTTTTGATTTTGTATTTGTATGCTTTTATTATTGTGTTCTGATTTTTTCGCGTTTGACATACAGAAATCCGGGATCTCTGGAAAATCAGGGTTATGTATGATTTTCTTTAACTAACAGAAATCAGACACTATAAATTTCGGTTCCCACATGTTTTGTTTTAATTTCTTAGAAAATATGTTTATAGTGACGATGAGGATGAGGATGAGGATGAGCATGCGAGGGTTAGTCCTAGATGTTAAGTTGGAATATACAATACATACAAATTAATATATTGTATATTAACATGGGGAACCAATATTTTGCAATGTTCAAGTGTAGTTCATTTTTATATTTCGCGTAGTTTGTGTTGCTCGTAAAATTAGCCAAGGGCGTATGTTTGACCAGTCTGCTCTAGTGTTTACTCTTACAATCATTGGACGTATCTCAGGCTCATATTTCTAATGCATTACGAAAAATCTAGCAATGTCAAAGGAAAAAAAATTAGTAGGTATCCATGTTTCATACTTAAAATAATAATGATATTAATAATACTACAATAACCTAATAAATTTGAAAGTCGGCATTCAATATTTATATTCAAACATTAACCTACTTTATAACAAAACATTAGGCCATTATTTTTAATTTCCCTTCCATATGTTTGATATCTATTTTAGTGATGTATCTCTATTGCTGGAAACAAACATTAGGAGAACAACCTAAACTTTTTTATAGATAAATGATTTATTAGTAATAGTTGGGATGTATGTCTAATTACAAAATTTCAGTCCAAAACAACAAATCAACTAAAAATCTAAAACTTTAAACCAAGTTCGGATGCTAAAAAAACGAAGAGTAGTTTTTTAGGGGAGTAATGAACGAGACGATCCACCTTCAAATTTGGTTTAACGGCGGTTCACAGCGCCTGTTGCGAACAACCATCCCACTCTCCTCATGCCGATCTACTGTATCCGCCTTGAGGTTCTTTGTTCCTTGCCACCGTCTCCATGCTTTATCGCCGAAAGCTGATTTGGCCGGGAAAATCCACTGTGAAACAACTTCTTTCTCCTTTGCATGCATAGTGAATATGGAAGAAAGAAAGATTGAGAAGTTGAAACGTTGATGGGATAAGAGAAGCAAAGGGCAATTTCGCTGACTTTGGATTGCTGGCGAGACCAGAGGTTGCGGTGCATCGGTTGTGGCTCGGCGATCGCGGTGGAGTACTCTCCTGCTCTAACTTCTATAAAAATCTCGCAAAAAGAGAGGGAGTTAGAGAGAACTATCAACAATGTAAACTTATATTGAATTCACATGTAATATTAAACACACTTTAACTCTAGTGTTTTATTTAAAAAAAGTTTCGACTTAATAGGAATTTTAACACTATCACACCCTATGTATATAGATGTTACGGTGGTTTAAGTTTTAGATTGTATTAAAATTGAGCGACATTAATTTACATTATTTTTTTGTCATCAATTACACTACACTAATCCCACCAAAGAGAATTTAACCTTGTAGGCCATATTCACCCGGTGGGACCACTAGCACTACACTACAATGTGCTAGGCAATTTACATTACTTTCAAATTAGTATTCAAATAACAATAATAACATTACTTACAAATTATTATTTAAGTAAATTTTGAGTTATGGTTGTGTATCAAACCTTGAATATAAGTGGGATTTTTGGGGTTTTCGGATTTTTCGGTTAGGAATTATAGAATCCGTTCGAATATTTTAGGATTTTGGATCGGATTCGGTTTTGTTATCATTGGGTTCGGATTCGGATTTTCAGGTTTTTTGTATTTTTAATTCGGTTTCGGGTTTTCAGATTGAAATTGGATACAAAATATCAAATGATCCGAAATAACCCGGATTAATAGATTGCTTACCACTTTCTCCATTGATAAATATAAGTTTCTATAATATGAAAATCAAATAAACTTAGATGAAAAAAAATCAACGATCACGATAAAATACCAACAAATAATAAAGAATAATCAAACGAACGATGACAAATAAAAGTACCAGAAAGACTTTAATAATAAATCACAAGCATAAGCATCAATCTCCTTCTAGTAGGAGACAAGTTAAAAAGAAAAAACTCATATAGAAAGAGTTTCATCAACAACAAAAAATCATACTAGAAGAAAAAATGAACACTTTTTATCTCTAATTCCAAGTCTTAGTCTCTTACTCTTCTTGTTCATAGCTCATGTTGTAAGAAAGATAATAGAGTCAAAGCCATATATAATTAGACATATTTTTTTCATAGGATCAAATAAACTACCAACTATCAACATCTTGTTGATATTCTTCAAATCATCTCAATATTTAGTAAACTTCGAATACATTTCACTACCTCTGGTCTTAAGAGTGGAAATATCACTATTAGAAAGCAAAAAATGTTAGATGTCATATTTAATATTTCTCGAAAACACTTATGTGAATTCACTTTAGTAGAACTAATTTCGGTTACTTAGGTTATTTCGGATATTCAAAATCCGTTCGGTTATTTCGTATATCCGAAATCCGTTCGGATATATTCGATCGAGTTCGGTTATCCGAACTAAATAAATCTAATATCCATTTGGATATTTTGTTCCATCCGGATCCGATCCGAACCCGATTTTTCCAATCGGTTTTGGGTTTGAAATCGGGTTTCGGATATTACTGCCTATCCCTAATGGAACATATACAAATTAAACAAATATTTCAATTTGATTGTAACCAAAAGTAGAAGTATATTAGCTAAAAAAATTATAACTACAAAACCATGAAGTAGTGAGATACGTTAAAAGGAAACAGAACATGTTATATGTTTGTCATAATATTACCCAAAGTTTAATTAAACATCCCGAAACTGTACACGAAACTACCTCTTTTCTTTTCCTTAAAATTGAACATGTTTGCCTGTCTATTTTGTTCTCTTTCATAAATAAAATAATCACCCCCCACAAGATTCATTATTGTTTAACGAGAGTAGAAAGGGCCAAGCAATTATCAGCCATTTCGTGCAAAGTTTTTGTGGATTTGGCAAAAGTCTTGGATCCCTTAGCACCGTTCATTGCGTCGTTGCACGTATCAAAGTTCGTCAAGGAAGCACTTAGATTGATATTAAGGCTAAACCCATCATTCTTTTTAATATCTTTTAATGCTTTTTCAAGATTATCGAGCGCTTTGTCATAGTTTGAGTAGCACGTCTTTAGTCCTCCGCCTTTTTTCCGGCCACTCGCTGCATCTTTTTTGGCTTTGATCGTTCTTTTCATCAACTCTCTTATTGAAATTTCTGTCGCTGCGTTAACGTTCTTTTGACCCTTCACGACTGATCTACACAACACCTTGAAATCTGACACGGAGCATGGATCTCGTCCACCCTTATTTTTTGGTCGAGCTATTGCTACGCCCTTGACAGATGGCCGAGGCTTTGCTACGCCCTTGACAGATGGTCGAGGCTTTGGTGCGCCTTTGACAGCTGGCCGAGGCTTTGCTACGCCCTTGACAGCTGGCCGAGACTTTGCTACGCCCTTGACAGCTGGCCGAGCCATTACTACGCCCTTGATAGTTGGTGAAGCCATTACTCCCCCCTTGACGGTTAGCCGAGACACTGCTATCCCATTGCCACTCTTCGCTGGCCGAGCCATAGCTACACCGCTTTGGCTTGCTGTCAGGAGAAGCAGAATCACCGCGGTTTTAAGATGGAAATTTGTAGACATTCTATACATTTGTGGTGTTTAAACACCGGTTGGTGATTATTAGAACAAAGAGAGGGAGGTTGGTTATTTATATAAATGCATATGGTAGAGAGTAATGTATACTTTTAGAAAATTCTTCATAGGAGAGGACTTGAAACAATTTGTCACCGGTGAATTAGAAAGGTATATCTAATTTAGTTCCTTGGTTAATAATAACGTGCTAATTCTGACTATGCTTCGAAATGGCCCTGCCATGGCCTTTTCGTGTTGGAATAAGACTCTAAAAAGCCCATTTAAGAAATTCACTACCAATAAATTATATTAAGAATGATGGGTGATCAAACATTATGATGGCTATACCTTTATATTCATTTTTTCCTCTAATTTATACACATTTAAATTCATATTTTATTGGTTTTAGTTTATAACTTTATGATTTCATATTGTGCAATGCTTATATTTCTAGTTCAGAATTGGAATTTAAATGATTTATTATGTGTATGACAAATGGCTGTATTGGTAGATCGTAGAGATTGACCATATAAGAAGATTAGCAAAATAACGAAAATGTCATAATATCTTAGATTAAGAAATTTATCATTATCCCTAAATTTATTGTTTAGATTTAGTTTTATCATTATTAGGAAAATAGATTTAATTATTCTTCTATAAATACCATATACCTTGTATCTTATTTCTCATGAGAGTCAATAATAATTTTTCCTAAAACACATTTCCATTCTTTTACTCTCTTCAAATTTATCATGGTATCACAACCTTCGATTCTTGTGGATCGAAGTGAAAGCATCCACATAATGAAGTTTTGATTCAACTTTTCTTTGTTTTTGTAATTAAAAAACAAAAATCTTTTAGGTTTCTTTGTATCGAGAAAAAAAATTAAGAAGAAGTTTTGTTTATCATCTTTCTTCGACTTTGATGCCTTATTCATTGAAATTTTTCTTTACGTTTTGATCCATTAAAAAAAATCATCAAGTAATCGTGAAATTTGTTTTTTCTTTTCTCCTTTACCTCCATGTACACAAAAAAGGTAATTGTCTTCATTGTTTAATCGTGTGTTGAACATAAAAAAAAATGTGTGTTGAACATGAATCTACACTGATTCGTTCAATAATGTTATTTGATCTTGCAGTTGCGAGTTGTTTATCGAGTTTTATCATGATGATGTGTTACCACCGATAATAACTTGATGGTTAATAGTTTTAGCCAATTTGACTCTACGATGGAGTATAATGTCGTGATGACCCATCGAGGAAATTAAAAAGATCTTATCGACTCTCGAAAAGAAGTCGGAAGAACAAGACAAGCTAACAAGATCTCTCGCAAAACAGGTTGAAACCGTAACTGCGAGAACCATATCAATCTTCCCACGCGGAACATCAAGGCTCTGCGGGAGAAAACTCGATTTTGCAACTCCGCTCGACATGACTCAAAACGCTGAAAAACAAACGCCAAAAAAAATCTCGAAGAAACAACTCATGATACGACAATAAAAATCAACCTTCAGCCTTTTAACGAGGAGACGGAAGAGAATAAAGCCGAGCGACTTAACTTGAAATCTAGTGAAGAGTCCGAATCTTCGGACAAAGATGCGAATGTTCACCCAAGGAGAAGAAGTAGACGCTTGGCTTAAAAAGATCGTCAGTTCGACAAACCCATGACAAAAGAAGAAGAAAACGTCTTCTGGGTTGAACAAGAGAAGCTAGCTGACGATGCTTTCAATAATATTCGCAATCTCCGAGACTACATCGCAAATACCGCGGTCAAAATATAGGCAGTAAGATCACAGATTCAGCATGCCACTAGCGTAGCCCCGAAAATGGATCGACTCGTCAAGGAGGCTCGAAAAACTCCATTCACAGATCATATAACTCACGCTTGGATTTTGGACCATGTAAAAGTTAAAATCCCGATGTATGATGGCACCACCGATCCAAAAGCTCAACTGCAGACCTTTCAGATCGCGATGGGAAGGTCAAAACTAAGAAAGGAAAAAAAAGATGTAGACTTTTACCACCTTTTTGTCTAACATCTTAAGGGGGCAGCTCTCAAATGGTTTTCTCGACTAAAGTGTAACTCTATCTGAATCTTCTGGTAGCTCTCCTTGAAATTCCTTAAAAAATACTCGATGTTCATGGAAAGGGAGACTTCTGATTTCGATCTATGGAGCCTCGTTCAAAAAGAGGATGAGTCTCTCCGAGAGTTCATGAAACGTTTTAATATCGTACTACCGAGAGTCAACAGCACCAGCGACAAGGTGGCCATAGAAACACTCCATAAAAATCTTTGGTACAAATCCAAGTTCAGGAACTGGATAGCTCTCGAAAAACCATGTATGATTCAGGACACCCTGCATAAAGCCACAAACTTTATAAACATTGAAGAAGAGATGAAAGTTCTATCGCAAAAACATAAGCTAGAAAAATCATCCGCAAAAGACGCTCCCTCTGAACAGAAGTAAAAAAAGAATACCATCGCAACGAAAATATGTCCATCACAAAGGAGTTGACCTATAGGGAGCGCATAACTATGCTATAAATCCATCGCCCGAACAAGGACGGATGTTGGGAAACACCTGGACTTAGAACACCTCCTACGAGTCAAATTTTCCAAAATCAAGCCCACGCCAAAACCTCTCACTGGTTTCTTCGGCACGACGACGATGACTCTTGGCCGATCCAACTTTCGATCACGAAAAAAGAAGTCACAAAAATCAACGAAAGTTATTCCGTAAAATGTTGTCGAGTTTAATCTTACGAAATTTATTTCGTAAAATGTTGTCGAAAGTTTTTCTGCAAAATGTTGTCTAGTTTAATTTTACAAAAGATGTTCCGTAAAATGTTGGCGAGTTTAATTTCATGAAAGTTATTTCGTAAAATATCGTCGAGTTTAATTTTTCAAAATTTATTTCGTAGCATATTTTCAAGTTTAACTTTACGAAAGTTATTTTATAAAATCTCGTCGAGGTATTTACTTGGGTGTTATTTCCACAGAAAGGTTAATACAGAACCCTTACAACACCGCTAAAACATCTTCAAACCCAAGAACATTTTCGAGCAAAAATATGACATATCAAAAGAAAATCAATTTTCAGCATTGTGAGACGTTGCAAATGCCTAAATAACCATTGTTCGACAAAAATGTCTTCCTCGATGAAAACCCCATCTTGGAAGACCAAACAGTCATACACACTATTATCTTCTCAAACGCGCATCCTCCGTGAAAACTCAATACGGTAGCATCTACCATCGTGTTTGTTGCTGATCACAACAAACTTCTAAACTCGTACGAACACAGTCTGCACAGACTATAGAACCAAAACGAGCAAACGGTAGCTCTTATACCAAACCCGTCGATTAGCCCTCGAAGGACAAAATAGGCACCCAACCTTTCGTAAGATCGGTTCTCACACACCCGACACAAGGGTAAATAGCGCAAAACCAAGATTTTGGTCAGCACTTCTGAACTGCTTAGAAATTGTCTTTGGAAAGATGCTCAGTTCTTAATCGATGCGAATCTATCTTAGATTCTAGTATCAAAATGGAATCAGGTTGAAATCGTAACATGATACGTAATCCGGAATGGTCACTACACCCCTTAAAACCGAGAGTAAAGCTAGGTATTGCCCCAAACCATACACACTGGTCTCTAACATCTCTAGACATGGTATCAAAAATTGATACAAGATCCCTAAACTTGTCTCATCGCAAACACACGCAAATCCACATACCTCGGAAATTAGATTTTCTGAAAAACTCGTACGCGAAACAAATATGCTAAACATAGCGACAAACTAGAGAATGGAATATGAATTGACTACTCGTATTTTCGCCTTGACAACTAAACCATATACTCACACAATATAATCCATATTCAAAAAAGCCACAAGGAAATTGGGATTTAGAGCCACCTACGGCCAATCCCGACAAACTAAAAATAGCCACTTTCGCCAAAATCATAACCTCAATAGGGAACATACTCTATTTATAAATAAACTTGCACTCCTCACGAGTCACACTCGAAGAAGTCAGAACACGACCGACGCGTCCTCATCACCGCAAGTAGTGGTCCTAACTTCTTCTTAAATAGAGGGAACATGAATCAGAGCCCAACTGATATCACTCGGCTTTGATGCTTTATAGTGGGTATTTATACTTGCTATTTGGTATCATTCTAGTGTTTGCCATGTGTTTTTGGTACATTTTCATGAATTTAGGTGTTTGAGACGTAATGGAGCAAAAATGATGGTTTTCAGAAGATTCCAGGTGCAAAAGGACAAAATGAAGATGGATGGATCAAAACCAAGTGAAAAAGGATCGATCTAGAATGCACATGAAGAGAGATCGATGGATCCAAGCTCCTAGAAACATACGGAAAACAGATCGATCGATCTCGGAAGAAGTAGAACGATTGATCGATCGATCTATACATGGACCGATCAATCCCATCACCCCAACCACCTTGTAAATAATAAAAAGACGCATTCGTCCTCAAGATCTATCAAGAGTTTTTCTTATTAGATTAGATTTTGTAATTTTATTTTAGTCTATAAAAGCTTTTTGGCTGCTTTTATTTATTTAAAAAACATAACACAACTAATTAACTTTTAGAATTGAGAGCTCTTTCATAGAGAAGATATTTCAACCCTGTATTTGGAGAAGATTTTTGAACTCTGTCTTTTACTTTCAATACAATTCGACTTTTTATGCGTTCTTCTTTAATGATGATTTTTGATTTCTTAGTGATGCATGAGTAGTCACCTTGTTAGGTTTTAGGGGTTTCCCAGGGAAACCAAGTTTGGTAGTTAGGATTTGACATAATGGATTGAATTTGCTAGGTTCTTAGTCCAGATTTGTTATCAATGCTTGAATTAGCCTGCCTAATAAATGCAAAGGGATTTGGTTTAGAATACCTGACCTAATCTAGATAAAAAAGTGTCTCTACTTGCGGAAGTATTGTTTTGATGCTTGTGAACATATCGAATCTGTAATCTATGCATGATTGAATTATCTAAATACGATGGAAGTTTGTCTTTAGTAATTTGATTATAGGGATCTAATACTTCGGGAGGAGATTAGTCTATCATTGTCTTTTGAGTTGAGAACTATTTTCATTATAAAATCTTGCATGTCAATCTGAACTTCAACCCATATAAGTTGTGGAATTCTCTAAACGCCTAGCGCTTTCTTTAATTGCTTATAACCATTTTTATTTACTGTCTTTTAATTTACAATCATTTTAAAAATCGAACATCTTTTTATTCATGTCTTAGCTAGAATCAAATATTTAACTAAGAGTCGTACAACTTGGTCTCTGTGGATTTGATCCCTCGTATACTACTGTGTTTGTTGTGCACTTGTAGTAAATATATTTGGTTTAAGACCTAAGTGTGTCAAATTTTTGGCGCTGTTGCCGGGGATCAATTGTGCCTTTTAAGTTTTACTTAGCGTCTAGTCTAAGATTTTTATTTTTCAGTATTAATCTCGTTCTTTCTTCTTGTTTTGTTTTGCAGGTGCATGAATAGATGATCTAACAAATCATCTGAATTGCTCAACTCCAGTAACGAAGAACTAGCAAAGTTAGAACGCTCAAACCAGAAGGCTCTAAGAAACGCCAACTCATCCATATCAATGGCTGAAAACGTTAATCAGAATCCGGTTGATCCAGTGGACCCAAACGACAACTTGCTTCCTCCTGGTGCAGGATTACATCAGCTAGTAAACCCCGAAGGAGGAGGAAACGGCAATCAAGTGCCACCAGAACAGCAAGTAGGCGGTAATGGTAATCAAGACCCACTATAACATGTTAGAAATCTCCCACTACATCAAAACAGGGTACTAATTGGAGACTTCAACAACCCTGAAGCTTTCCTCGCCAATAGGAATGCTCTACATCCTCACTTACCTCAAAGACATGACTATCAGTTCCCGTTTCAGGTTATCCTATGGATCATATAGATAGCTTTGAGGACATCTGCAACACCACTCAGCTCAATGGAGTCTCTAAAGACCCCATGCATTGTAAGATCTTCAATCACTCTCTAGCTGATAGAGATCTTAGATGGTTAATATTGCTGCTTGCAAACTCTATAGAAACTTGGGATGAATGCAAATCCAAGTTTCTGAGTCACTTCTGCACATCTACAAGGACCAACAATATGAGAAACAAGATATCTCAGTTTCAGCAAGGTCCTGTAGAATCTTTCTATGAGGCATGGTACCGATTCAAAGAGTACCTCGGAGGTTTTCCTCACCATGGATTCTCGGAGCTGAGCCTTCTCAACACCTTCTACAGAGCTATAGAACAGCAATATCGACTCTCTCTTGATACTGCTAGTAATGGTGACTTCATGACCAAGCCTGTCAGTGAAGCCTATTAGTTGATTGACAATCTAGCTCAAAGCAATAGCAATCACTATCTTGATTACGATCGAAGAGTAAGATCAACTAGTTCATAATCTTCTAAATTGACTGCACTAAAAGGACTTCTCACTCAATTTCTCAAAGGACAAAACCAGAAACATGTCAGCTTCGCTGAGGAAGTAGAGAAGTTTGAAGCAAACTACTTTGCTATCAAAGAGCATGATAATGAAGAAGAAGTAAGCTATATTAATAGCCATGGACAAAGAGTGTACAATCAAGGCTTCAACAAAGGTAATCTCTCTTAGAGAAGCACTAATGTGGCTAATCCATAAGACCATGTGTATCCAAATCAACCACAGAGTTTTGGACAGAATACTGAAAATCATTTGGTCAGAATTCAGGTGGAACTGGTTTTCAAGGAAATCAGAATAGGAGTTTTGTGCAGAATTCAAGCTTAGGAGGTTTTCAAACAACCTCTTAGTCTTGGTTTCAACAAACATATCCACCTCAAGACAACAAGGTAGAATCGATGATCAAGCAGATCCTAAAAAGCCAACAACGTTCTGAAAAGAACTTGAATGTCAAGCTAGACAACATGTACAATGACTTAAACAAAAAATTTGAGTCATTGTCGAATCATGTGAAGAAACTTGGATCTATAGGTGGCTCAAACCTCAGAGGTAGTAAAGAGAAAAGTTGGTGTTCTTCCTGGGAAAGTGGAAGACAACCCAAAGGCTACTGTAGGGCCATAAATTCAGATGTTGATGAGAAAAAGGATGACTCTAAAAAATCTGCAGAATTTTGAAGTTCCAAAAAAGATTCAGAGAAGGAGATCGATCGATCCATCTGCAACAGGAACATACGGGAAATTCTATCGATCGGTCCACACTAGATCGATCGATCCATCAAACAGGAACACGAAAAAACAAAGAGATCGATCTATCCCTCTCTGCAGACTGCATCACCTTCCAACCAACTTGCTGAACTCAAGATTTCGCACCCGGTTGAACCTGAAACATCTGAAGAAGATCATGTGTATTATAATGAGAGTTCTTACACAATCATTCCACTAAGAAGACTTCAGAAGCTTCAAGATCCTGGAGAATATATAGTTTTTGTTAAGATCAAGGGAGTAATCTTCATGGATTCACTCTGCGATACATGGGCTAAAGTGAACGTCATGTCTAAGATTATTGCTGAGAAGTTGGGACTAAAAGGCATCAAGCCATCAAAGATAGCTTTCACACTATCTAAAAACTATGTCATGTCCTTGAATTTTTCTCTAATGTGATGGTGCAAGCTAGAGATTATGTTATTCCGCTCGATTTTCATGTTTTACATACCAATGGTACTTCAGATGGAACACTGGTTCTAGGAAGACCTTTTCTGGCATCTGTGGGGGTTGTGATGGATATGCCTAAAAATCGCATCTATCTCACAAAGATCAAGAAGAGCTACTCATATCCAATAGTTCCCCACAACAGTGCTTCTAAAATAATTATGATGAAGGAAGAAAAGGTACCACATAAATCTCAAGTCAAATCTAGTACCAAAGAGGATACTTCTGAAGTCTTGCATAAAGAGGCTCAAATCTCAACCAAGAATGCAAACACTATAATCAGAAAGAGGGGTAACATAAACTTGAAAAAGATCAACGAGAATCCCCAATCGACTTTGATTCCTCAAGCATTTGTTGGATATGGAATTGAGCATAAGGTGAAGAGCAAAGATACTCCAAAACCTTCCTCAAAATTCAAAAACAATGGTAAGGGGAATTTAAAGGAGGTCAACAAGGACATTCATCTGACTTTGATTTCTTAAGAACTAATTGGAGATGGAATTGAGTACAAGGTAAAGAGCAAAGGAACCTCAAAACCCTTTTTAAAGGTTAAAGCATTCTTTCCCTCGGACCTTAAGAACAAAGGAACCAACTCTGCAAAGTAGATGATGAGTAAGGTTCTGAAGATGTAAATTTCAGACGATGGTGGTTGCAGTAGAGCATTTGTTGGTGCTAACTTAGTCTCAACTTAAGAGGTAAGTTCGTCAAGCTTTTAACGTTAAACAAGCGTTGAGTGGGAGGCAACCCACTATTGGTGTTTTAGATTAGTTAAAATTCGAGTTTTTGAGTCTTTTTGATTTTGGGTTACTAACTTATTAAATTTTAGTTTTAAGTTCTTTGTGACTTAGGATATTCTTGGTGAAGGAATCTTCAAGTTACTCCGGGTTATCTCTTATCTATATTTGATTCCTTGTCTTCTCATTGAATTTTTGGTTATCTAGATGGTTTATTTCTTGATTCTTGCTAATGTTGATTAGTATTGCTTGCTCATTGCTCTTAACTTTCCAACTCAATGATAAGCCACAAGGTTGATTATTTAGAACTATTTTGGAATATGTCTTCCATGTATGATTCTTGCTAATTGATAATTAGTATTGCTTACACATTTTTATTTTTATGGTTCTTTCTACGAATGATTCTTGTTACTTCTTAAGTTAACATTGTTCAAATCATTTTACAACCATTATGAGACATGTTTCAATATGAAGAATATTAACACTTCTCTTTAGTGTTTATTCTTTTTGCAGGTTAAACAAATGAAGATGCCAACTTGGTTACTTAAGATAGAATGGATTTTAAATGGAAGGCACAAATCGATCGATCCAGACGTGGATCGATCGATCCGAAGTTTCTCGAATGATCGGTAAGTTGAGATCGATCAATCCCTTTCTTAGGTAATATTCCTAAGACACTTTTAATTCATGGTTTTTGTTATTTATCTATTAATCAGGTCTTAATCCTTTTCATGTATTTATTTTCACACCGGTACGGTGTGAAGTCAATATGGGGGAGGGTTTATATCTACTAACGATGTTTTGAGTCTTTTTAGATGTTTCATCATGTTGGTGAAAAATTTTCAAAATTTTTTTATTTTGATTTAGTCAAGTCTAGTTGAGTCAAAGGAACAATGACCAGAATCTGTGATGATTAAATTAGCCTAGTGAGAGTTTAAAATTGATTTCTATTTGATGATTGACTTAGATAAACTAATACGTTTAGGTTCGGTATCCCATCGATTGATTGATATACCTTTAAAAGTTCTAGTCTTTTGGATTGTTGATGATTTGATGCTAGCTCTATTTTGTTATGACATAAATTGATCTTAAAATTCTCTTGCTCATGGTGTTGGATATACTTTGAAAAGCTAGTTATTTTTCTCTTCAGTTCTCTGTAAAACCGACAAGTTCTTTCAGTATGATCCGGATCCTTTCTCCCCTCCCTTCAGAAAAAAAGAAACGGTAAAAGAAAAAGAATTGAAAGCGTGATCTAGAAATCCGTAGTCAATCCCAGAAAAAATCATCTGCTAAAAACAACATTAAAACCGCGTAAATGCAAAGAAAAAAAGTAGTAAAAAAAAAAGAGAAAAGAAAGAATGAGAAGGGGGAATAAGGGTCAAGACCAGAAGTCGATTGATGCTCTGTTTGGTATGGGCGCTTTGATAGAAAAGATACTTAAGCGACATTGATCGATACCCCATAGGCAAGAATGCACTTATTTGTATTTAATTGAATTTAGAGAGCTAGTTGATATGATTTGATAGTTTGATTGATTGGGATTTAGAGTAGGAAGTATGTTGGTTAGATTATGTGGTAGTGAACAATTATTTTACAAAGTTTGTCTAGGATTAGTGTCTTTTAGTTTTTGATTTATGAACTTAAGGTTGCTGAGATTCTGAGAGTTCATGTGTGGTCCATTTTCAAACCTCTTCTCTAGGATTGGTCTTGCTTCACTTAAGGACAAGCAAAGATCAAAGTATGGGGGAGTTTATATCACTCGATTTTGATGTTTTATAGTGGATATTTATACTTGTTGTTTTGCATCATTCGATTTTTTTCCATGTGTTTTTGGTACATATTAAGAATTTTATGTTTTTGAGACGTTCTGGAGCAAAAAGGATGGTTTTAAGAAGATTTCAGGTGCAAATGGACAAAATGAAGATGGATGGATCGAACCCAAGTGAAAAACGATCAATCTAGCATGCACATGAAGAGAGATTGATCGATCCAAGCTCCTAGAAACCTACGGAATACAGATAGGTCCATCTCACCCTTGATCGACCGATCTCGGAAGAAGCAGAACGATGGATCGATCGATCAATACTTGGATCGATCGATCCCATCACCCGAACCAACTTGGAAATAATCCAAAAGATGCATTCTTCCGCAAGACCTATCAATATTTTTCCTTATTAGATTAGGTTTTCTTATTTTATTTTACTATATAAAAGCTTTTTGGCTGTTTTTATATAAGAAAAAAAAAAAAACATAACACAATTAATTAACTTTTAGAATTGAGAGCTTTTTCAGAGAGAAGAGATTTATGAACTTTGTCTTTTACTTTCAATATAATCCGATTTCTTTTATGTGTTATTCTTTAATGATGATTTTTGATTGCTTAGTGATGTATGAGTAGTCACCTTGTTAGGTTTTAGGGTTTGACATAATGAATTGAATTTGTTAGGTTCTTAGTATGAATTTGTTATAAATGCTTCAGTTAGCTTGATCACCTAGTTCATGATATCAAGTTAATAAATACAAAGGGATTTGGTTTAGAAACCTGACTTAATCTAGATGAATAAGTGTCTTTGCTTGCAGGAGTATTGTCTTTGATGCTTATGGACTTATCGAATCTGTAATCTATGCATGATTGAATTATCTAAATACGGCGGAAGTTTGTCTTTAGTAATTCAATTATAGGGTTCTAATACTTCGGGAGGAGATTAGTCTATCATAGTCTTTTGAGTAGAGAACTATTTTCATTATAAAATCTTGCATGTCGACATGACTTCAACCCTGATAAACCTGTGGAATTCCCTAACGCATAACGCTTTCTTTGATTGCTTAAAACTGTGTTTATTTACTGACTTTTAATTTACAATGGTTTTAAAATTGAACATCTTTTTATTCTTTCTTAGATAGAATCGAACGTTTAACTGAGAGTCCCACAACTTGGTATATGTGGATTATATCCCTTATATACTACTGCATTTGCTGTGCACTTGCAGTGAATATATTTGGGTTAAAACCTGAGTGTATCACCAACGCTCCCAAGTCCTCTCAACAATAAGAGAGATTGATGACTCTACGTTCTCACGTCTCTTCATATAACCTGGAATCTTGTCCATCTCAGTATTATATGAGCATCCACGAAACCATGAAAATTATGATACTACTCGAAGGACCAGAACACTTACTTAAATTGATCGTTTGGCCCAGTCTAGTCGGATACGACAAAGTCTATTCGTCCACGACTAAGTCTACTTGTGGAAACCCGTATTTTGACAAGATTTTTTTTTTGTTTTGTATTTATATTTCGGTTGTATCGGAAATGTTTCGGTTATGT